>JBAMJV010005151.1:0-37594 GCA_037951105.1 Echinarachnius parma
CTTTGCGCCTCTAAAGTTTGGCCCCTGGGGTTTGTGCGATGCTTCTATTTTGTGCGAAGTACCGTGTCTAAGATTGGTACCTGCGCGCAGCTGCGGGGTAAGCGAGACAATTACAAAAGGATCAGTGGTCCGTATCAGGCCTTCTTCTGACAATTTTACCTTGGCCGTTTTAAAAGACGAAATACACGTCGATGAATTGGGGATTATACCAACAACCTCTTGCAACTTAACAAATATGTCTTACAGATTACTGAATACATATTGATAGCACGTTTGAATATGCCAAAGGCCATATAAATACATTCGAATGAACACCATCACCAAAACCAGATCAGACATGGCTTCCACTTTCAAATGAATTTCACAACAACACCCGTGTATAAATATACAGGGATGAAAACTTTTAAAAGTAAATAGCCGAATGCAGAGGAACCAATATATGAGCGCATGACATAGCGACGGAGGGGAGTGGGGGGGGGGGGGGGGGGGGGAGGGGGGGGATGACAAATGTGGTGACAATAGAGAAATGTATCAATAGAGCCTTTACTCTGCGCAGTCATGTTTAGAGTGGCAGACGGTTGTCATGGGATATCTTTTGTTCTCTTTCATGAGAACAATTTTACAACCATCGCATCAAGGTATTTCTAATCGATGTAACAACTAACAAGAATAACAAGTCCTTTCAATTCGATAAATAGGCCTACACGTCCTTTTCACTTGACCGTATTATTCCACATGCGCACAACGTAACTGTGAACTGTGGCCGAGAGCACGATCATGACCCAGGACCAGCCTAGTTCCACTGATCTCTAGATCTGCTTTACGGTTGAATGTGTAAGGGCGGCATGTGTACTATGCTACGTTGTGTTGATTTGTATGTAATTCTAGCATATTGACATGGATGAGTTAGAGCTAATTATGTTAATTACCATGGTAAATGTCACTGGTCCGTAATCGGGCCCCTGCCCCTGTGTATACAGTATTGCCCTCTACATGCAGCTTGGATCCCAATACACACATAATTGCCCTTTGTCTGACTTTGTGCAGCGATTTTGTTTCACTCTACGTACATAACGTAGGGAAATGTGGAAGCTCCGCTTTTTAAAACATAACTTTTGCGAGTCGATTTTCAATATTCAGAGGCATCTGCAGGGTAATTTAATGGATGATATTTGTATCCAATATGTATTCTGTAATCTGTAAGACATATTTGTTAAGTTGCAAGAGGTTTTTGGTATAATCCCCAATTCATCGACGTGTATTTCGTCTTTTTAAAACGGCCAAGGTAAAAATTTCAGAAGAAGGCCTGATACGGCCCACTGATCCTTTTGTAATTATCTCGCTTACCCCGCAGGTACCAATCTTAGACACGGTACTTCGCCACAAAATAGAAGCATCGCACAAACCCCAGGGGCCAAACTTTGGAGGCGCAAAGGACCTCTTTACCCACCGGGTACAGCCCAGGAGACTCATATTGTTGGTTTTGTTACATTCTCCTCTAAATATTCATATGTTCAACAATCAGTACGCTTTTCGATGCACAAAAGACCTCTGAGCTGCCGGTCTATGACGGCACCATTAGAAGGAGTTGTATTCGAAGATTATTGCCTTGTATCTCCAATATTTGACCATGTTTTTGCATGGGAAGCTATAATAATCTTCATCCATACTATCCTAATACCTCATAATAATTTCAATTTGAAAGACACAAAATTGTCCTTTCTAAAGTAATATTTGTGTAAATCGATCACTTTCTTACCGCATCATATAGTGATTTTGAGGCGGCATCACAGATCGTGATCAAAGGAGCGAGAGTCCGTAAGACTCTTTTTGTTCATGCATTGATACTAACAGGTGTTTGAATAAATTAACTGGCGATAGATCTCCTCGTGTTTGAAACTCCTTGATCGGACTGATTGGAAGGGGTGATGGGGCACACAAACTATTGAGGGCCCAATTACGTACCACTAAAATCAATCAAACTAACCGTAGAATGCAACACCGATACCTCTGACATCCCATTATGGCCATTATATACACCCCACCCCCATCCACCCCACTCATTTCGTTTTACAGGGATAGTTGAGTTTTGGTATGGGGGCGCTACACAAAATAACTTTTTGTGAGATAATTAAAAACTGAGTGTCAAATTTGAAAGAGCATACAATTGTAATGGCAGAACAAACTTTATTTGACCAAAATCGGTTCAGAAATGGCTGAAATATCCAAAAACATAACCATTTGCAATGATTGTGGGGCCCTACAATTATTCGATAAGTTTGAACCAGCCGTTACATTTCTTTTTAAATGCTTCCTCTCTTCGAAAATGTACAAACTAAAAAAGAGGTTTTTAAATAGTTGTTGACTATCTCTCTATTTAATCACTATTTCAACAAAACATCACATGCACACTATTAGTTTAATGATTGAAACCAATGAGTTTTTAGAAAGCGCCCTCTTGAGAATTAACGGCTCTTTTTTTATAATAACTGGCTTTTTACTTAGTCATTTGTAATTTTGTATTCTTTTCGAGCATGGTGGAGTTATAACTGTTAGTTGGTTATGTATATGGTTCAGGTTTTGGTTACTCAAATTCAGTTTGACTAAAACTGTACTCTCTTAACCAAAACTCAACTATCCCTTTAAACTTATACGTCCAATACGCCCCAATGCTCAGTTGTCACCTGCATAGTAAAAAAAAAGCTAACAAAATGCATTTACATAATTATTCATAATTTACACAATCATGAACTATAATACTCAGGAACGTATTCAACTGGTGAATCAAACACAATGAAATACTGTTTACCATATGTTTAATCAAAATTGAGATGTTAGAATGTAATAACACAGAAGAACACGAATTCATGCACCCAGGAAAATGCAAAAAAAAAACGGCCACTGTCATCCTGCTTTTAAGCACACACATACAGAGTTTATAAAATTTACATTTATGAACTTACCTACAAAACTGTGTTGATCTATTCAAGCCAATGTCTTACAGATTTCACGCGATCGAATTCGATATCATAATGCGGTTCACAACTTCACGCAGCCAGGACCGACAAATAATGATAGCACGCTTAGTACATGTATTGTATTGTTTTGTGACACAATCATACAATGCAGACCAAATTCACACTCAAACGCAATTCCTACAATAGCATAAGGCGGAATACGTAACCAAAATGGACGTTGTCATTATAAGTTCATTTCTTGTATTGATGCCTTTTTCCTCTTTGTTTTCCTGTGGGGAATACCAACTAGGCCCACCGCCAGGGGCGTAGCTACGGGGGGGGGGGGGGGGGGGGGCTTACGAGACGTACACCAGCCTCCCCCTCTCCAACAAATCAAATCAAATCAAATCAAATAAATAAATAATAATAATAATAATAATAATAATAATAATAATAATAATAATAATAATAATAATAATAATAATAATAATAATAATAATAATACATTAATTAATTAATTAATTAATTACAAAAATGTATACAATTAAATAAATAAATAAATAAAAATGCTATGCCCCCCCACGTAGAAAAAAATCATACTTCCATGAAAAATTGAAAACAGACATAAAACAAAAAACATGTAATTTTAACGATGAATTTAATCATTTTATGACAAGATCATGTAATGCTCATGTTAAAATCATATTTATTAGGCTAACTTAGATCATTTATGAGGTATTACAGGTTGATATTAGGCCATCTATTAACACGGGTGAGAACCTGTTTTTGTTGCTGCTTGTCAGGTGAAAACCTGTGCCCCCTCATGAAAATCCAAGGCCCACCTGTGCCTCCCCCCCCCCCCCCCCCCCCCTCCAAGTTAAACAAATCCTACCTACGCCTGTTGTTTGGCATTTTGCCACATCATAGCTGGCGATGTACACTTTCTAAAATATGAATCTAGGTATGCGCGCATGATTACATTCGCTATTGTACAGGCATTAGATGATCATACAGCTCATTCATTGGCACAAGATCAAGTAATACAATGTACATAAGAAAACAAATATTTTAATAAGAAAACATTATCATTCGAATGATGTACAATACGATAGCTTTGAGCATTTTACTGACGCTATAAAACTGAGGCCCCGTTGCAGAAAGAGATACAATCGATTGTAAGTTAAGCCAGCATTGTAAGTTAAGTCAGCATTTTACTGACGCTATAATACTGAAGAGGAAATACCCTAATCCAGTGGAGATTTTATTTAAAAATAACTCAAGAAATGAGTATAAAAGTATCCCTTTAATTATCATTGTTATAAGAAATTGATCAAGGAATTACACTCTTGTTATCAGTGCATTGCTAATGCATTGTAATTGTGGCATTTAAACATGTAGCTTATGCATTACACTGACAGCTGGCGATCAGCTGATTCAAGTTCATAGTTCGTCCTAGTTAAGTTTTAGAATTCGACCTATTTTCATGACCCGGCTAAATTTAGGAAAAAGACTGCGCTAATTTCTTGTAACTGTTCATTGAGTATTGCGCACTGTACTATTACGTCAAGAACTGAGCACAGTCTCTGCTAGAATTACGTCAATCGCACGCGCCGATCACGCGAATGCACGTGATGATCACATGCACATTTCAGGAATTTACACTTGTGGGACTAAGGAATTTCCTCGCCATTATATCTCTAAACGTAAACTGTTAAATAACGTAAATTGTTACTTACAGATACTATTAGAATGTTTAGGAGATAGTAATATCCCTGAATTAATGCAATTCCTTGGAATTTTAGTAGGAGAAGTGTAAATTTCCTTCGCTCCTGTTCGCCTTCCCGGCCCGAGATTTTGTAGTGAACCATAAAACGCGCGGTGCGTGTTCCCATATATATTGTGCAATCCGCTCGTAATTGCGTAAGGCATTCTGTTACGTGTTAAACCTGGCGGGAATTTTGAGTATCGGTCCCGTTTCGCTATAAATAGCCGAGCAATCGTTAGAAATTTATCGTTTTGAGATATTTTCCTCAAACAACGCTCTCATCAATCTCTGTTGCAAGGGTAGTCTGGTTTTTTTGAGGGTGTCTTACGCTTTTGATAGATTTTTGACTGTTTGGTCTGGCGAAACATTAACCTTTGGTTTTTGTGGGACCTTGCCACTGTGATTAATTATCAGAGTGTTTGGCGAGTCATAAGCCAGGGGGAAACGCTTTTTATCATCATTTAGTGATTGTTTTAGTAAAAGTTCTACCCTAAATAGCATTTTAATATTCATAAGGAGCCAGGCTAGAGTCGGTGAGTGTTCGCAATGAAAAATAGAACCCCTTAATTATAAATATTAGAGTGTCCCAAGATAAAGATTAACTGGCATATTGTATTTGATCTGTGAGGGTGGATGCCCCATGGAGTGTAAAATGCCCGCCTTATTATATAAATAAGTAAATAAATTCATAAAACCCTTCTTTGCATTTTGTGTACTTACCTGTGAGAGTGGATGCTCCATAGCGTTTAATATGCTAGTTGAATTATATAAAGTAAACAAACTTATGAAATATTTCCTTGCATTATTAAGTGTTTTACCTGTGAGGGTGGATTCCCCATAGAGTCATTTAATGCTATTTGAATTATAAGTTGAAGTCTTAATGTTAGTATGGAACCATTCTGGAAAAGAATCAATTTAGTTTGTGCTCGTTCCCAACAATGATTTTTATTAATCTTTTTGGCAACTTAAGAATTCCTTGCAATTTGAGAATTCGGTATCTGATCTCTTAGAATTTAATATGATCTTTTCCACATTGATTCCATATAAATTTAACATGATAAACAATAACATTATAATTTAAAGAAATGGAATAACAAGACTGTTATCTTTTGCTTACTTTTATTATTCATTATTCAGACGTATATGTAACACCATGATACCTTACCCATGGGTGGTGACCACCGCCATAACTTAGAAATGCATTTAAACATGTCAAGCAAATGGTTATTTAATGGCCCGTTAATAGGAATTTGTTTGTTTATCTTTTAATATTACATTTCATTATTTCTCTATGTCATGAGTCATTTTATATAACAATGACTTATTAAATGTTCTTTAATTTTTATATGTTGTAAATATATATGTAGATAACTTACATAACAGTAAATATTAAATATCAATGCAATTATAAACATAGGATAAATAAGTAAGATGCTTTCTTAAAAATAGAATACATTGTTTTAATGTCTAGCAAGTCAGGATAGAGATAGATACATTTGAATTAGCCTTGAACCATTAATAAATAGGGACATTGAATTGTCTGAGGCTGTTTGTTAATAAAGAATGTTGGTAGAATTTATAGGCCACACCGACAAAGTGCGTGGGTCTTATAATGGAGCTGTAAAGCATGGAAAATTCCTGTTGAAGGGTAGTGATATGGATACGGTACTTAGAAGAAAGTTACCGGTTGAATAGAGAGAATTTGCAGTGACTGCGATATTGAAATTAGTATAGGAGAATTTAAATTATCTTGAACGATAGAAAATCCCCATTGACTATTTTGATCTTTGTGGATATGTGCTAGACTGAATTTTAGAACAATGTATTCTCTATAAAAGAAAACTACTACTTACAGAGTATAAAGTAGAATGTAGAACAGTAGAAATATAGTGAAACCCTATTATATTGAGTATATCGGGTCCAGTAAATAATTGTTGCATAAGCTATTATATTCCAAGACTCGATAAGTACCAATTACACAGGTACATTGTTTTGATCTCACTTTAAGGCAACCTCACTGTATATACAGGTGATAAACTGTACCAATTACACAGGTACATTGTTAAATGGAGCTCACTTTAAAGCGACCTCACTGTATTATATATGTGATAAGTACCAATTACACAGGTACATTGTTAAATGGAGCTCACTTTAAAGCGACCTCACTGTATTATATATGTGATAAGTACCAATTACACAGGTACATTGTTTTGAGCTCACTTTAAGGCGACCTCACTGTATATACAGGTGATAAGTACCAATTACACAGGTACATTGTTAAATGGAGCTCACTTTAAAGCGACCTCACTGTATTATATATGTGATAAGTACCAATTACACAGGTACATTGTTAAATGGAGCTCACTTTAAAGAGGCTTCACTGCACATATATGCATCAATTGAGTCATGAGATCTTATTACCTTTAATTATTTTAAGACTGTTAAGTACTTACTATATCAAGTACTTATTATATGGAGCTCACCTTAACGAGTCTCCACTGCACCTACATGCAGTTACTGAGTATTTCTTATTACATTAAGTCTGTTAAGTACTTATTACATCAAGTACTTGTTAGTATGGAGCTCACTTTAAGGAGACTTCATTGTAAATACATGTTAGTAATTGATTATAGATAGGAAGATTACATTCCCTATCACAATCAGTTACATAGGACTTCCATAGTGCTGAAGTCATACATACAAGAACGCTTAAATATATTCAATATAAATATGCAGTTAAAAATGATATCAATTGTTATTTATTATATGCAAATTGATTTATTGTTGTTGTTCAACCAAAGAATTTGTTCACCAATTTACCTTGAATAAAGTTCCTTTGAACTTTAAACTTTATTTCCGGAATCTTGTGGAAATAGATTTATTATTTTGAAGTATTGATGCACACGTGTGATTGTGATGTATGATTAGTGATTTATGAATTTGTAAAGTAATTGAAAGATTAAACGAGAACTTGTTTGAGATTTAATCTCAATTATATAAGTAATAATAATGAGGGTTTACGTTCATATGAGACCCCGTCAGTGCGCATGCGCTAATCCGCAATATTCGTAGATAGCCGAGGATGTGCCTGCTGAACCAAGGCAGAAAGATAACGAGAACTGTGATTAGTAATAAGACCCAACATTAGGGAGGGTAAGGGAGGGAACGTAAACCCTCATTATTATTACTTATATAATTGAGATTAAATCTCAAACAAGTTCTCGTTTAATCTTTCAATTATACTACGTAATACCATTTCGGGATTACGTTCATATGAGATTTTGAAGCTCAGCAGGTACATCCGATCCTGACCACAATATAATGTACAAATACATTTATTGAATGTAGGTATGGCCGGCAGACAACAAGACCGTTTTACTGACAAACCTTTTTGCCCAACTGACATTAGAGGTGTCTTGAAATCACTCCTGGCCATGTCCATTTGTGTCCATGAAGAACTTATGAGTGCACCTGTACATTTTTTGCTCTTGTGTGTGCACCTGTGAAGTAAATGTTCCTGTTCTTCACTGATTTAATGTATATTAAGCGTATGATTACTTTCCGTAGACCAGCCTGCCCATTGGGCCAGAACTCAATAGGAACAATATAAATATAAACTAATACATTTTCTACAAAATCTATTCCAGCTCTTTAGTAGCCTATCGATAGGCATCGTGCTGTCTGGCAGGTTCTACAACCGGTACTGTATTAAACCGCGAAAGGCTGAGTTTGAGCGGGGCAGCGCGAAGCCTATCGCCACTCGTGAACGTGAAAAGTTATATTTTCTTTTATTTACATAGAAAATCTTCGTAGAAATGCTACGAAGCCCATATTCATATGCCACAAGACCAAGTTGATCAGCTGTTTGTGAGTGTTAGTCTTCGTTTGGAAGCTGTAATGTAAAACCAAACGCGCAACCTTTCACAATACACTGTTAGTGGCATAGAGTAGTGGTTGTTATAGGGTCTCCGCTTCGGACTAGCGTATGCTGTATGCTGCACTGAACATACCACCGCGGTGCACCGGACCGGGTGCGGACGCGTCCATTATTTATAGGGTACGTCATTACAAAATATGTTGTTTTCTTTTAAAATACAGAGTTGAGATTTGATATGGATGCAAAAAGGTAATTCTATGCTTTAGTTTTCATTGTAATGTATCTCATATTTTATCATTATGATAGTTATGATAATATTAATGTCTGATACTAAATAAACCCTTAATACACGGTGGAACACGCCACCGATTAGGCATACAGTATCCACATCTAGCGATCTGATTGGTTGCTGATTTCTCTCATGAATAGTAATGCCTTATTATCTTTGCTCATTAATAAATTACTGCGAATCCAGTGCTTAAAGGCTATATATGGAGCCAGTTTACTAGTATTTAGCTCTCTCACAGCTAGCTAGCTCGCGATCGCATAGAGAATCTCCAAGCCATATAGAGCCTTGACTAAAGGCTAGCTCTTTAGCCAAGTTAACATGTGCGTGAGGTACTAGTACTGTCCGTTACCCCCATTGTCTTTGTTCTGCGTAAGAGATATCGCAGGTAACTAAATACACATGAGCCTCCTATTCAGTGGGTGTGCCTTCATTAGATAGTGGAAGTTCCACATATACCCCGGATCCTTTTCGGTAGGAGGTCCACTGCACTATTATATGTCCAAAATATAAACAATTCAGTGACTAGACCCCCTGGGTCGACATAGAAAGGTGTGCAAATTATCATAGTCTAAGTCAAGCGTGAGGCGAAGAACTATGATAACACCCTAAACCTCCTTTAACCTCAGGAGGGCGTAATTAAAGACATCCTCGTACGACATAAGAGGGTGTTTATTTACTGGGCCTAATACCAGATATGCTGATAATGAGCTGCATGCCAGTAATCAATGACTCCGAGATCAAGCTTTCGTTTTCCGAAAGTCTGCCTGCAACCCAACAATGTGTATACATCCTCCTCTATAGATAGTCTAGGCCTCGTGGCTCATATTCAATTGATTGAGCAAGTAAGTCTAGTCGTATGGGTTATTGGGTTAAAACCAATATCCAGGGGAGGGCACCTCAGTTGATTAAGCCTAATATAACTATGAGCAGACCAGCTGCATCTCATCATACAGATTGTCCCAAAATGTTAAGGATAACAAAGGATGGGAATTTGGAGAAACTCAAATCGACAGTGAATGCCCCAATTAGGTAATAATCCATTTTACATATATCCACCCAAATAAGGCTAGTTCTGGGGACCAATTTCAAACAATTTCACTGAATGAATATGTATTCAGCACCTTAAAGTGCCTGTACATTCGGTCTGCCTCTGAGTTATTTTCCCATCAAACGGGCAACTAACATATCTTTGAATACATGTTTACTCGTACATACTTCACATTGAATGCTGTATGCTGCCTCGTCGCTATATATGACGGATTGCATCAATCATATCAATACAGGGTAGTACATGTACATTGTCCACATTAATTACAAAGAATAGAATGTCACATTACCCAGCAGCTACCGTTCGTTAAAGGTAGATTATGCCGTAAAATGTAGTTATGCTATAGGCCATTCTATTTCTATCAGCAACCTGTGCATAATTAGACTGAGATTGATAATGTAGCACCCAGCCATTCCCACTAGCATGCATGGACGCAACTCGAGCTCCGGTTTCGGTCTTCTCATGGGGGCGAGTAAAGATATCACATGGTTGGAACAACCAACCAAAAAAGTTCCCCTCGAGACATAATCATTATTTTACAAATAATGACTTACATTGAATGTCGCTTTACTGGGAGAAATGTATTCTCTCTCTCTAAATATATGACAATCGACGAGAGGTCCACACATTCGCCTGTTGGAGAATCGAAAAGATCTTCCAGATAACCTTGGCACCATGCCTTATCGAGCGATCCGAAATGATAATGCATATCTTCAAAGGCATTCTATTTAGAGCGCTTTGCATTATAAAGGTCTAAATATCATAGTTCTATATTCAAAAAGAAGTCAATGAATATAATTTCTTTTAGTGGGATGGGTGCTGATTTCCCAGGGTGAATAAAACCCAAGATGCACAAGAATGTCAGAAGTAGCTAATAGCTCCCTTGAGTTGTTTTAATCCACTCCAATAATCAGGATTGTATCATCCAGATATCCTGACCCGACTTAATTTAGTATAGTGCATAGACCCGGTGATGTACCAGGGCCATAGAATAGGGCTAGAATTGTCAGCATTAAATCATAGCAATTCAATCCGAGGTATAAATTATCCTCATGGGTAGTTCGACAATATACAATATGCGTCACGGAGATTGCTAGACAATTTTCAGGGAATACACAGTCCAGCACCATGTGCATGCATGTAGCCCGTATGGAATATCCATGTCAATGCAAATGACATGAAATTTGTCAACTCAGAAAGAGTCCTTGAGAATTAAGGCGTACCCCATTCTTTATTGGTCTAATAGTAATACAATATTAGATATGAATTCGCCCACTTATATCTTGGCAGGGCTCAATACCATTCAATTATAGACTAGAGGCTACTGATAAACCCGTGTGTGCATTCAGCATCACATGTGACGCCTTCTATAATGAGCGTTCATGTAAGGATTGAATTATTTCCACGCCGGAAACTCATAGCATCCCATGACAGGCCTAATAACATTAAGGTCCGTAATTCTAGCCAGTTTTCTGACAACCTCAATCGACCCAAAAACTTGGGATTATTACACATATTAAATATTAGCATTAGGCAAATCGAGTTCATTGAATAGATTCAGAGTAATCCACTTGCCTTGTCTGAATTTGGAGTTCTATTTACTCCTCTGCATGTTGGCCTACGGGCTCATCTCTTGGCACCTGGCACTAGCATCTGAGACTGGCTTAACTTTAGCCTGTCACGATTGAGCGTGTGGAGGTAGTCAGTCCCTCCTTTCTGAGTGTACCCTAACACAGGGGCTATTCTGCGATCACTACACTCCTGACATAGGCCTGGACTACACGGCCGGCAGTGGGCTGGGCTCTACGAGTCCAAGCGGATATTCCGATCGCATAAATAGTGGGTTATAGTCATGTACGCGAGGCGGTATTTAAATTACCTCTCATGCTCATGTAGCAGGAAATGTACGTTGCAAAGTACGTAAACCTTGCATTCAAGTCAGGGTGCATTATTTCTTATTGCAGATATTTGAGTTATAAGTATAAATTGCCATTGGCTTAGCAATTCAATGCCTATAATATATAGGGCCATATAATCGATGTACCAGTACACCGCCCATATAAATGGAGCGTATCACTCATACAAGTCATATAGTCATAGGCAGCATTTGGCTCCAAGATTGAAGCCGAAAGGAAACATAGATAATTTCCATTTTGTTTAAGAAAGGAGTCATTAAATTTCGCTAAAAGGGATTTATAATATAAGCATTGGCGCCCATTGTCGCCGCTAATAATAGTATAGATACATATTTGTACTCTATAAATTCGAGTCACGACATTCGTGGCTTTATATCTGTATATTAATGACTCTATATTCAGACTGACAATATCAAGTTCAGTTGTATTCTATATGCACTTGCTTGTATCTGGATAATTAGCGGAGAATCTTAAAGAAACAGTGTCACTGTCACCTCTAATATTAGGTGCATTAGGACATAAAGTAAGAGTAGACAAGCTACTTCTTATTCAATAAAATACAATAGATTCTCAAATATATCCAATGCGAATTGCCATTGCAAATTTTGCGGCGATAGAGAGAATGACAAATTGATCAGGTTTGCCTGAAATGTATTAATTTATAAGCCCGGTGGGCGGTATGTCATTCATAATAGCTCGAAATAGATATTTATCTTTGACGCGCGCTAACCCCCGTGGGGCAGCGGACGGGTGTGACGTGAGCAGCCGTAGCATCGGCAGCGGCCAATTAGGTCTGCATAATTCACGCTTACAATAAGTACCAAGTACTAGTATATAGCGCTTCCATATCCAGTCTAGTATTACTGAACGGAGATAAGGAATCACAGATTATTAGTCTATTTCCCCGTCTCGCTCATAGTTACTCATAGCCTTTGGCTTCGAGTTTGAATACGATCAACTTTCCTAAACCCACTCTTGGCGACTGTGTCACCAGCGGCCGTGCCGCAAGAGTAGGATATCTCGACCCCCGTCAGAGCCCGTGGCTCCTGCGCTAGGCTGTGCCTAACAGTATACATGCAACGCGTTGTGAATCGCTTGCATCAATGCAAGTCGTATGCATAAAATATTGCATATAATGCCTATAATGAGCTACGACATGGCCCAGTTCCCCTTCTCCCTGTGTGCTCAGAATCAATTTTCCGACCATGAATTTGCCACAAATTGTAAGCTTAAACTATAAAGATTGTAATATGGTATTCAACTAGTAAAAATTGATGTTTTAAAATGTGTAAAAATAGGAATAAAAACTTGTGAAAAAAATAAGTTTGAAAAGTAATTTCTTTCGTTAAAAAACACTTTTCATTCTCCGTGTATCCAAAATATTAATTACTTACTACTGTTTATAGATATTGCTCTAGCAGAATATCATACTTTCTGTAAAGGTTGTTTTTTCATCCGGTCAGGAACTAGCAAAATACTAGGCGATGCATACGAGACTTCGGCAAATAATTGACATGGTCGATTTGCGATCATTTCGAGCCGGGGGATACCACGCCATCTCTTGCTCTGCGTCGATTCTCTATGTACTGCGCGATTATCACGTACAGCGTGCTCTGCATGCAGTTGGCCATGAACGAACACGCACCTGATTTTACTTTCGGGTGCGTAACCCCCGGAATAAACGGCTTTATATTGCCCCACATACGTATTATTGTGTATGTTGTTATCATCGAACATGACTTGAACAAGAAAAAAGTTAAAATACAAATAATGTCTTCACTGGGATTGCAATAGTAACGTTCAATGCATTACAAAGGCTTCTCACGCATGTGAGCAATTAATAATATGTATTATACTTATACTCATAATTTCTAGGTATAGTAGGCCTACTACATACTGCTGAGCATATGTTAATTCAGTTACAGAGTGGAATTTATATTTCAGTTACCTAAAAAAATGTACAAAATCATTAGAAGGTGCTATATGGTTGTAAGTGAGGTATCATTTGAAAGAGTAAGACATGTGCTAAATTATGAACTATATGTTGTGGCTATGTAATGTAATTTGCCACCCTATTACGTAACATCTTGTTTCAAAGAAATACATAAGACTTAGTTTTGTAATAGTGAACTTTCTTACAAAACCATTCCAGAAGATTGTTCTTTCCATTTTTTTTTCTTCAGGATCAGAGGGGTAGATATTCATAATCATTTGGTGTAAATTTCAATTGTTAAAGCTCATTATTTGTTTTATATAATTTATATCATATATTTTTGAACCGGGGTTCAAATGACTCTGTTGTATGTCAGTGAAATTGGTTACTTGGAACTATAATCTCTAATTTTATTTTTGCCATACAGTTAATTGTCATAACCATCATCAACAACATCATTATCATTATCATCAACATCGTTACTGGCATCGTCATCATCACGATCAACATTGTCAACATCTTCATCATTATCAAGTATCAGCATGCATCATCATCGTGCATCATCAACATCACCATCATTATCACCATCAACATCATCATCATCATCACCACCGTCATCGTAACGATAATCACGTCATCATCGACAGCATCATCGTCACGATCGACGCCATCGTCATGATTACCAACATCATCGTCACAATCATCATGTCATCATCATTATCACCACCGCGTCATCGTAACGATAATCACGTCATTATCCTCACGATCATCGACATCATCATCGACGTCATCGTCACAATCATCATGTCATCATCCATCGTCCTCCCCACCATCAATGATTCATCACTCATCAGTCATAGTGATCACTTCAAAATAACAATAAATCCTATTACCAGTATTCACAAAAAGAAATCAAAGGTTGTGAATGATCATCTTCATTTTCATAGATTGAACTCTAAATTGAGCTACAGAGTTGTGCCATTGTTCTACTAGTCAGAACTTCAACAAAAAAAGAACACACCTTTTTCATATAGATTTACGTGTGAGGAAAACATCTCCTAGCTCGTCAAGAAGTTTGGCCATGAACTAGGTTTTTTCCTATGACATCTATAAAAATGTTCTTGTGTCTGAATATGTAATTCCCCACGCGTTTTAAAGGAATAGTTGTATACATGCATCAGTAAAAATCCACCATTGCATTTATACAAATTTATCAAGAAGTGAAATGATTGGAACTGGGTCTTTGAAAGAAAACAAGTTATATTTGATACGTTTTCTAAATTTTCCATTTGTTTTTAATGCTGTTACTCATAATGTGGGTTTACATGAGACTTTACTTAAACAGTATTGGTGACGAGCCTGACAAACATAATTCTGATCATTGGGTGTGAATAAAATATTGATTTGTTGTAGCTTTGTATCCCCTTCCAGTGGAATATTCAACGATGAATATTTTTGTCACTTACCTAAACTACAGATTGTGCAGAACTACAAACAGAACAATGTGTTAAAAATGCATTTATTTAAAACTTAGAAATAAAAGATGTTTCCTGCACAGAAAATGGATTTTGGTATAGAAATACACTGCAAAGAAAATATTATTAAATTCATTTAAGTTCAATTTGTTTCAACCTCAGCCTCTTTGGTGCACAATAAATAGGTGGCTAAGAAACAGATTGGCATATCTTGTTGATGCATCTTTCTCAGGTGTAATTGAGTCTCTCAATTCTTTATGGAATTTCAATCTACAAGTATGAACAATTTACAACTTCAACTAACCTTAAATTAGTGACTGACGAGCTTTCGTTCCCTAATTTAAGGTTAGTTGAAGCTGTACATTTTTCATCTGAATCTCTGTAACCGATGAAAGTTTTTTGTATTAATCTACAATCAGTCTGTTTCTGTAATTCCTGGGTATCCGTTCTTGATAATATTAAACGTGCACCTGTAAAGTGTCAGATATTGCCCTGGTGTGGTGTGGTTGTGGTGTGCAATGGTTGGGTGCATAGGGTGCCTGTGGTGGATGGATATTGGTAAACGTGGGTACTCTAGCAGTGGACGATTACTGGCACGAGTTCGATGTTGTGGATGATGCAGGTTGGCAGCATCAGGTGACTTTGGAGGGTGCAGGTTGGCTGTATCAGGTGGCCATGTTGAATAATGGTCAAGGTGTACAAACTTCACTCTTGGGACCTGATAGTATGAAAAATAAATTTAAAAAATATTGTCAAGATTGTCTTCTTTTGCAGTTTAACCACATATTTGTATAACAATGTTTATGCATACCTTCTAATTAGAATAGATAAATGATAAATATCAAAGATATTTCAAATTAAAATGCAATAAAATCATGTTTCATGTACTGAAAACAAATTTGAGAAGAGGCATGGCTGCAAGAAAATATTGGATCATTATTTTTTTTCACTGTGGACATCAATCAAGATTTCTGTGACCCCAAGACTATTACAACATAATCATGAGAATTAGAAACAAAATGTACCTGCTTGGGCAACTAGTGATTGCCATAAACCTGTGATGGGCAATGGTTAGGTGCATCAGGTGGATGGTTATTTGCAAGTTGGAGTTGCGCTGGACGATCGCTGGCAAGAGTTGGATGTCGTGGTGGATGATGCAGGAGGTTGGCAGCATCAGGTGCTTGATGGGTGCAGGTCAGGCACATGGCGATTTGTTCCTTAGGATCAGCTAGCCACTTAGGGAATGTCAAACCAAAGCGATGTACATGTGTACATACATGTACCTCTGCAGACTTCTTTGCCCTTGGCCTTGATGCGCTGCGTATTCCCTTTCTGATATATGTATGCAAGTCATTCTTTCTATCCTTTACCAATAAGTTTATTTTTTCCCGTTGTAAACAGTTTTTTTGGTACAGTTTCTTTGGCATTTTTCTTGTTACCGCCGGTGCAGATAAAATATTATGTGAAGTACGTTTTATCAGGAAGAGTTCCAAATTGTATGCAAGAAAACAATTTCCTTTGGCTGTTGAATGAATCCCATCCAGCGAATAATAATACTAGTCCGAAGAAAAACTGCATATTGAAGAGTTCGCGAAAATGAAGCTGGTCTCTTTCCCAAATTCCAAATTATTTGTTCCTAGTAATGTGCAATACAGACACAGTCAGTTACTAGTTATTATAAGTATTGTCCACCATCTCTCATTCTCTGTCCATCATTTAACATTCATAAAAAAAAGGTGTGTACCGTAGCGCCAGGAAAAAATTCACATTGACTTCAGAAGACAAGTTCTGGTTCAAATTCTGAATAACATTGTCTGTCCTCCAAATCACGTACAGTAGAATCCCCAAAGGCAAAGATAAACTCTTCGGAAGATGAAAGTTGAAACAGATGACAGATGGCCAGGCCAGGTTCCAATCCAAGGAATCCCTGTTTAGATAAGAAAGGAAAAAAAGGTTACTATACTATTACTAAAATACTATTCTACTAACTAAAAATAGAATAAATAAATATTAAAAATGAAAATAAACTCACGATTTTATCTGTTCCAACAAGAATCGAGGAATACAAATTAGGTTCAGATCTACAACTTACCCTCATCTAAATGCTGAACAGTCGTTGATGATTAGTAATTGCAAATAGAACTACAAATACAAATTACAATGCATTCCGCTTCCACTCCCACACGAATTTGAGCATATGGGACTGAGCAAGAAAACAACCATCGCTGGCGACCTCTCGGGCTACGGAAGAATTCCCGGCTTTACCACGGTAACCATGGTTATTTCCCGCGGTTTCGAGTCAAGTTCCTCACAACTTCCGGTAAAACATCGCTAGTTAGTGAGATTTTAGCCGATTTCAGTTGCCTTTTATTCACCGAAATCACACATGTATCCCACCATTTTTCACATTATACGGTCAACCAGATAATCAACGACTCATATCTTGCAAAATCTAGCTGAAACATTGTTTCATCCAGTCAGGAACTAGCAAAGAAGAAGACTATGTCCAAAACCTCTATCGTAAGGACGAAAAAAATCACTTTTTATTGATGACAAAAAACATGTCAAAAATTAAACAAAATATGGCAAAATTGGTATCAAACGAAAGCTAATAATGTCAAGATTGACTTACCGAGACATATCGCCATATTGAGTAAACATGTAGCCAAATAGAGAGGGCGACAAACGATGCTGTCAAATCGCTTTGTTGATCGCATCTACCGAGCGAGTTGGAAACTCATGCGCCCTCTATCGGTAGACTTGAATAGAAAACTTCGTTTAGCCTCATTATAACACGCTGTGCGATCCTACTGCTAACATGCAGACGGGGGACGGACTCGCTCGATCATTGCCTTTGGCACCGAGTCTGACTTTGATAACTTTCCCCGCCCACTCTTGCCAACTGTGTCGGCAGCAGCTTTGCCGCTAGAGTGGGGAACTCTCCCCCCGTATGAGCCCGTGGCTCCGGCGCTAGGCTGAGCCTAATACGCATGGGGAATATGCAGCCGAGCTGCAATCCATTCTACGAGACGATCAAATCCGGCCTAAAATAACACTTGGAAAACAAGATTTGATACAAATAAACGTCTCAAAAGAACGAGAGAATATCAAATATAATCTAGAAACGATTTGTTACCTTCAAAAAGCGGGGATTGCGCGGATAAAATTGCATATATTCTAGAGATCGAAAGGTGTTCTTTCGCTCAGAATGCACGCGTAACCAACGAATTGCGGATTAGCGCATGCGCACTGACGGGGTCTCATATGAACGTAATCCCGAAATGGTATTACGTAGTATAACTGTAGATAAGGTGATGTTGATGAATGACTTGGGTAGCAAGTAGCGGTCATGATGATTGCCAAACTAAGAGTAGAGTAATTATGGTATATAATAAAAGTAATGACATTAATTAATAATGATAATAATTAATAATTATGACCACCTCCACCTTATGGAGAAAACGAACAAGCCATCGAAACTCGGAGTTAATATTTGTGAATAGTTATTCATTGTAAGTAAGCCACACTATTTGAATGCGAGCAATGTGTTGAGTGAACTGTGACTGCATGGCAAATTGCATATGATTGGTTGGTAGCGTTTAGCCGAGTGTGTGCGTGTCTGTTATATGAGCCAGCATGGCCAGATTATACACGTGTGACATTCGTACACATGTGTACGAATAGGTGAATGTATATGGTGCGTGATAATCTGTAACTAAGTGGCATTACATAGCAAATTATTCCCGTAAATTCCCCTAGTATTTCCCATTTATTTTAATAGTAAGTTACAGTAAGAAGTGTGGGTTTACTCACCATTAGGTTGATCTAGATGATCACGGGAAATATTAGGTGGATTCTCAGGAATTCGTGTCGCAAATCTGAACTCTTGCGTAGCTAACACCAGCAACGTTATATAGATGGGCACAAATTATTGCTCACATGTCTTATTTGGAGTGTATTGGGAACGAAATGAGCCAATCAGCAAGGCGCTAACAAGTCCCGTTAATGGGGTTTTGATAGCCCGCTGCGGATTGGAGGGGTTTCAATTAGCATCGAGCCAGCACTTCTATTTATAGAATTCTGTTGGCCTCTGCAAATTGAAGATTGATTATAGGCAAATTACTATGGAATTAAAGGAACCTTTTACAGTTTCTTGGTTTCATAGATAGGATTAAAGGGCTTTATTACCCTACCAAAAAGGGGGTTTAGCGAATACCCCCTGAGGGATACAACCCCTCAACCAAAATTCACTTGGTGGCAGCGTTACCGTAAACTCAGAAATGTATTCACGTTCATTGTAATTTTTGGCGATGGTTTCACGTTACAATACTATGGCCCCGATGCAGAAAGAGATACAATTAATTGTAAGTCTCAAACCATGTGTTCTAAACGTGCAAATCTGATTGGTTGAAACGCGCAATTTGTCTGACTTACGATCAATTGTAACTCTCTTTCTTTAACGGGGCCTATAACTGGTAAGAGCATTCTTCACATCATGATAGGTAATTTGCAATACGTTATTAATTCATTTTGGACTGGTATTATACATTATACAGATGTTAACTGGTCATGGAGGGAACATCACGGAATGTTTCCCTCCGAGGGATTTGAAATGCTATTTAGGGAGATTATAAGTCCCGAGACGTAGTCAAGGGACTTTCACGAAATAACATTTCAAATCCCGACGGAACATCCCATGATGTTCCCGACAACACAGTCAACATCTTTGTCATCATTGTCAATAATAGAATCTCTCGTTGATTGCGCGTATTAAAGGGATCCAGTAACTTCGTTGACATGTGCAAAAAGTGATGAACAGTTGATACAATGTGTATTGTTGTGATCTGCAATGTCGGCTGAGTAAAGGGCCGGTCATACTTGCGGTAGTGGACGTAGTTGAACGTAGTGGTGACTAACGTTGTTGATCGTAGTTGAACGAAGTTGAAGGTAGTTGAACGTACTAGCATCCATATCGTACCGTAGTTGTCTGTGATGCTAACTTGGTATTAACTCGTGGGAGCCGTGATCTTCGATTTAATTTTTGAACATGTTCAAAAGAGCGGTACGTTAAAGGCATCCGTAGTAATAACGTACTAAACCGAAGTTTAACGTAGTCTAACGTAGTCTAACGAAGTCTGGCGTAGTCTAACGTAGTTCGTTACGTACTTAAATGTACTCTAACGTACTCTAACGTACTTTACCGTGCACAAAACCAGCATCGACAGTCTTGATCCAGACATGTTTAATTACAAAAATAAGACAAATTTCACAGACCTGCTATGTTTGAAAAACAAGCGCAATGGCCGTACCACACCACCGGTTGGCTGTTATACTCCGTGCGGAGTTGCTATTTACCGTAGTTTGACGTTCTTTAGCGTAGTCCAGCGTAGTGGCTACCGCAGTCTCTCGTACTCAAGCGTAGTCAGACGTACCACTCCGTACCTGTCCGTGAGCAAGCTCTACCCATATTAGCGTAGTCTAGCGTAGTTTAATGTACTTAAACGTACTTATCCGTACCCTTCCGTGGCCAACCACCGTACCTTAACGTAATTCAACGTAGTTCCACGTTGTTCAACTTAGTTTAACCTAGTTTAACGTACTTACACCACGTCTGACCCACATTAAATTACCATACGGATCACTACGTCCACTACCGTAAGTATGACCGGCCCATTATGTGTGCAAATTTCATGTTAAAGGGATAGTTGAGTTTTGGTAAAGAGAGTATAGTTTTGGTCAAACTGAGTTTTAGTAACCAAAACCTGCACCATTACATTACAAACTAATAGTTATAACTCCACCATGCTCGAAAGGAATAACAAATTACAAATGACTAAGTCAAAAGCCTGTTATATAATTCAAAAGGAGCCGTTAAAACTCAATAGGGCGCCCTCTAAACACTCATCGGTTTCAACCATTTTGAATTAGATATTGTGCATGTGAAGTTTGTTGAAATAGTGATTAGATAAAGAGATAATCAACAACTATTTAAAAACCGCTTTTGTAAATTTTTGAAAAGAAGAAGCATTTTTTTTTTTTTTTTTTTACGGCTGGTTCAAAATTATCGAACTTACAAATAGTTATGTTTATGGATATTTCAGCCATTTCTGAACCGATTTTGATCAAATAAAGTTTATTCTGGCATTAAAATTGCATGCTCTTTCGAATTTGACACACAGTTTTTCATTATTTCACAACAAATTATTTGTGTAGCGCCCTCTATACCAAACTCAACTATCCCTTTAAATGGATGTTATATGGCCAGGTAATGAGCGAAGGTGCAAAGTTAAAATCACTAACTAGTTTTAAAATCCGAACACTTCAATCATAAATATCTTCTTAAGGAAAGGGAAATTTGACAAACCGAAACCTGTCCAGTACATACGAATACAACAAGGTATGAGAAAACCGCTTGAGTTCCAAGTATTTTTTAAGGATTTGGACAATGTTACTAAATCCCTTTTATTTGTTGGCATCGCGCTCCTACGCGCAAACTTTGATAAAAATAAATTCCAACATGGAACATAACACCTGCATTTGAAAGCATCGCTTTCATTTTTGCCATAGGTCTAAACGAAAATTCGCCTGTATCGATATATCGCGACTCTTCCGTGTTACATTATACAGTTGTTAACTGGTGGTGGAGGGAACATCACGGAATGTTCCATCCGAGGGATTTTAAATGCTATTGAGGGAAGATTATGAGTCCCGAGACGTAGTCATGGGACTTATTTTCTTCACGAAATAGCATTTTAAATCCCGAGGATTGGAACATTCCATGATTTTCCCGACGACAAAGTTAACAACTGTTATATCATCTGGCTAAATCCGGGGGCTATATTCACATTCATGCATTGAAACTGAAATCAGTCAAAAACAACATAATGGTACGTGTACCTTTGGTTCTCATTGTGACGTCATAATACAATCTCTTTTGCAGCGCGCGCCATGCGGGTGACATACCTCTCTGGCCGGGTGACATACCTCTCTGGCCGTGTGACATACAAAAATGGCATGCCAATCACGTGACCGTGTTTAGCCAATCAATGACGCGTATTTTACTAAGTCAGATGATATAATGAAATATTATGTTAACATCACATGACTGAGGTTAGCCAATCAATGACTTGTATGTACCAAGTCATATAACATAACAAATTAAGTCAATACTTGTCTTGTCAATATTAGTCTGGCAAATTAGTCCGTAAATTTCTTCTCAATTCAATAACTACATTGGATACTGGCCATGAAATATGTTTATTTTGTCGATGTATTGGGGAATGTGCCTGCATGCATGTCCCCCGTATATAGCTACAAGTGACCACTGAGAGGTTGCCTCTATGATTATACAAGTTGGTACAATTTACGCTGTTCCAGTCCCATCATTTTACAGATTTGTATACATAACAATTTATAAATACAATTTACAAAGGCAATATTATTGGGGTCACCCTGTTTTACCCCATTCCCTTTGTTATTTTCATTTATATTATAAACATTATTCCTAGTCTGTATCCCGTTTTAAATAACAGAATAATTTATATTAAAGTGATACCTGTAAAGTGTCAGATATTGCACAAAATGACATTTGAGACTTCAATCCTATATCAATATCATTGTAAAATATAATTGAAAGATTTGTGAAAGTTTGAAAGAAAACGAACACTGTTTACCTAGTGAAAAAAACGAATATTGAGTTCATATTTTATCACCGAATACTAATGGTCTGCCATACATTTGTCACAGTAATAATCAGCCGTTTGAGATATTCGCACCCGTGTATGATTACAGACGTAGTACAGAATTCATGGAATTTGTGCTCGCTGGGTTCAAAGTTCAATCTCCGGAATGTTCCCACGCGTGCTGCAATGCGGACGCGTTTAGCTAACAATTGTAATTGTTTTCAATTGCGTTGATTAACGATTTTCAAATAATGATTTTCAATGGTAATTATCTTCATACTAAAGGGACATTTGAAAAAATCAAACCATATTTTATTCTTCTCTTACCATAAGCTAAACAACACGGTAGAAGAGAAACGAGGAAGCTCCAAGTAATTTTCGTGGATTTGGACACTTTACAGGACGGTATGACTTTAATGTCGCCTTATAATCAATGTCGGTGCGTGGTCCAAATAATGTCATCCTTTCTTTGCTCCATCGGGTCTGTGCATGTCAAGCCGTGCTAAAATAAGCCTTTTCAAGTGTTTAATTCTCAATTCAAACATATAGGGAAACTGACCAGAAATATATAATATGAATGAAAAGAGCAAAGAAAATGGGATTCCAACGGGATTCGAACCCGAGACCTCCGGATTGCTAGACCGGTGCTCTTACCGACTGAGCTATAGAAAACCCTAGTGCGGTGCTCGTCCATGAAACCCCTTAGTTTTCATTGCTCGTAGGGTCAGAAGCTATTGTAAACCTGACATAAACCCGAAGGATAGAAATCAATTCAAAATTCTCCTCCGTTATAAAGATATGTATGATTGAAGTTTTCAGATTCATATTTATCTATTGGATAATTAGTTTTTTTTAAATAATTATAACTGCATACAATACAGTGCAATGAGTTAGCGAATATCACTTTCCTTTTCCGCTCATTACTCTGTCATATGACATTCATTTACCATGGACTTTTCACATATCACTCATGACTCAGCGGACACATCAGATCAAATAAATACACATCTTATCAACCATTCATCAGATTTTGTACTTGTCAACAATGTTACTGGATCCCTTTAATAGAGTGGTGAAGTGTGATGTCATCTATGACGTCATAAACATCAATTTTTGAATTTTCAAATTTGAACTACATTTTCCGAAAGAGCGTCAAAAATAATGCCCAAATACCGAAATCATTTGAATATGTTAAATATTGGCTGAGATATGCCCATCCAAATGAATTTTACTTCAATGGGCAATCAGTGTTATAGTGCTCTGGTTCATAAAGTTATGAACCAGACCACTATAACACTGATTGCCTATTGACAACCAATTCATTTGGATTGGCATATCTCAGCCAATACTTAACATATTCAATTGATTTTCGGTATTTGGGCATTATTTTTTATATTCTTTCGGAAAATGAAGTTCAAATTTGAAATTCTAGAAAAAGATGTTCATGACGTCATAGCTTCTGTATTATATGTAAGTCTTAAAATACCACTTGGCAGATATAAGTGTAATAATGCAAGAAGTACTTGCTTTATCCATATATATTGCAAACAAAAGAAAAGGAAAAGAGATCATGCAATTCACTTTGTTTAATTTTAAAATATAATATTATCAAGACAATCTCTTTGGACATGCTTACATTATAAATTTATGAGGATAATATGATTAGACGACTGGAACTTACACATATTTTACTTAAAGGTTGGCTGACAAGAAAACTACCAATAAATTGTGTTTTACTGTATCTAAGTTAGATTTTCATGAAGATTACTAATAAAAACATATTTTCCACGTCGGAAAACCCAGTAAAATGAAGAAAAACAAAACTTTTAAATTCACTTTAGTAATCCCCGTACAAAAATGTAGTCCAGGCGAAGAAAAATGACGTCATCTTTGTGACGTCACATGCACGCAATCGCAGTATAGCTCGGTCATAGACGTACACGCTGAGTGCAATACTCACGTTGACAGAGAGATATTATTTCGATTTGTTTCAATATTTGCAAACATTTGTTAAAGTTTATATCATGGACGATCTACACTCAGATGTGTTGATGCAAGCTGCTATAAATCATTTCTTAGGAATTTTCAGTTAAGCCTCATTTTACAAGCAAAAAGGAGTTTGTTTTACTAGCAAGTCTTAGGCTCTGCATGTAAAACATGCACGTTCCTCCGTGTTGCGGTCTGCTTGTGATGTCATGATCCGGGTTGCACGTGCGCACATTCCCGCTCCGCTATAAATAACTTTTTTAGCAGCATGGAACGCCGAAGCGAAAACAAGCAAAAAAGTTGCATGAAATTTACCTTTCCTGCCCAACTTAAGGATCTAGTTGAAAAAAGGAGTGTGGTACATCAATATAGGCACATATTTAAAGCTATAAACCTGAATCAAAGCCGGGATTTTACCATACCTTTAAACTTAATATTAGACGTAAGAATGTATAACTATTGATATCTTTAATTTAGCATACGTGATAAGGATTATTTTAACTATGACAAAACACAAATGGACATCAATTCAGAGGTCAATACAGTGATCAAATGGGATCATTATAGGTTTGTGTGTAACAAGTCTAACTGTGAACAGGATTGAGAGAGAATAATTATGCGTTATTCTCACACTCGATTCCATCTCCACCCAGTTCATTACAAATATAGACAAAGCATTATATTTCTTAGTTTCTTCCAGAGATATATTTATATGTACAACAAAAAATTAGGTTATTTCTAAGGTAAACATTAGCCAGACATGTTCCTATGTATGAATTAGAAGTAATGTTTTTCTTTTGTGCGTATTATTTGTGTAATATCATTTTGTAAAGCATATCCAAGTGATAAATTGCATTAAAAGTATGGACTAAAAGAAATCATCCATCTTTTCTTTATTTGCTGATAAAAGGAAATACGTTTTTTTTTAATAAACATGATTTAACTTGATGTTTTTGTGTTCTTTGTAGTGTGGAACCTCAATTTTGAGATCTGTTAACCAGTTCAGGACTGATTGATTTTGCTATAACATGTATTCTCCATAGACCGCTTGCCAGAGTACTTACAATTAATTGTAATTAGGAAAATTGGCGCGTTTCAACGAATCATATTTGCGCATTTCGAATACACTATCTGACTTACAATTAAAATAATCTAACATTTTATTATGGAATCCATAAATAGTTACGTTTATTGTGAATTTCCAGTTGTTTTTTGCATCTTGTCTTTAACATTTGACATGTTTTGAAAGTCAAGTGAGTGATTCACCAATATCCTCGGAAAATGCTCAACAATCCTGACATTAATGCAAGGGAAACACCATAAACACACAGCCTTTCACAAACAAACGCAATTTACTGAATCAGTACATTGACTAACAAATAGTCAATAGACACAAGTTAACACCGACTCATTCTTAGGCAACAATAATACATTATAAATTTGCATTTATTCCGCATCTACGTGTAAATTTATTAATATGAAATCATAGTAATAACAATACATTCAAAACAATACTTTTCCCTTTTGTCTTTTGGTCATTTATCTACAATCCATTGTAATGTGTTAGATACAATATGTAACTGGAGAGGGCGATCTCATTAAGAGGCTGCACAGAGTACGTCATGTTGATTTTCTGTTCATATTCATGTAACCAAATATCAAATAATTTTACATTGGTAGTACACATTAAATCACTTAACATACATGGTGAATGTATTTGTTTTAGATATTGACAGTACACATCAAATCACTTAACATATATAGTGAATGTTAAATAATTGCATATTAGTAGTACGCATTAAATCACTTTAATATCATACAGTGTGGGTCAAATAATCCCAACCCTGCAGGTAAAAACAATGTTGAACTGTACTAGAGGCCCAATAGCACACATGTGCACCAATCTCAAACTTGTACGACTCAAACCTTCAAAAACTTCTCTCATAACACCTGTGACATGTTCTAAGAATTTTTCTAATAAAAGGACTAATTATGCAAGTGTCATGATTTCACAGTCACTGAATGACAGACCTTGAAAATACTCAAATGGCCAAATATAACTAAATCATATTGTTTATGATATTAAATGGCCTGTCAGCTTTTGTCGTTGATAATGTGGTGGTTACCATGGCAATGCCTTAGCCAACATACACGAACATTCTTGCACACCCTTACCCCAAGAACATCAAGTGTACAAAGTTTCATTATAATTGCTCAAAAATTGTGAAAGTAGTTCGCTCCTCATAGTTACCATATTTTTGGTGCAAAATTGCAGTTACCATGGCAACGCCTTATCCAACATACACACAAAATATGTCTTGCACACCCTTTCCCCAAGTACATGGAATGTACCAAGTTGCATTACAATTGCTCGAAAATTGTGGAAGTAGTTCGCTCCTCAAAGTAACCATATTTTCATTTTTTTGAAAAATTCACTCATTTGCATATTTATGGTAATTTATGTAAATAAGGTCATATAATTCCCCATTTTGCAGATTTGCACATAAATCATATATTTGTGGCAATTAAACATTGATTTTTACTACATATATTCTTTAGACCATTTTGAATAATAATACAACAAACATTTGAAGCCATGTTTGTTTTTTTTTTTGGGGGGGGGGGGGGGGGGCAAGAGGCCCCCAGGCCTCCCCCACCAGTACACCAGTGCGTAAAATAGTTAGCTATTAAATAGTATGTTGAATGTTAGCTCATTGTTAGTAGGCGTAGCGGGAAATCCTGATTAGGTGTGTACAGGGGACTCAATCAAATGGCGATAATGGGGGTTCCAGGGGGCGAAGCCCTCGGAAGATTTTGGATTTGGGCAGTTTAGCACTCTCAAGATGTAGTTTAAAGAAGACTATTGTATCAAATTTCACATAATGAATGAGAGATGGCAATGTCCCTTCCTTTTAATGTTATTTTATATTTCTGAACCCCAAATATTGGGGGGATAATAACAGGCCACCCACGCACCTCAAATATTGGGGGAGATATATCCCACATCCCCCCCCCCCCTCTCCGTGATCAACGCCAATTACTTGCCACTTGCAGCGCAAGTGGTTATGTCATGCCTTGTTGTTTCCTTTATATATACATAGAAAGATATATTTTATTTGGTCTTCAGACATACAAATGTTGTAAAGAAATGTGTCATCCATTGGCAAATGGCAAGAGAAGGCAATAATAACAATAACGTACTTCATTACAAGTATAACAATTTCTATAAACATTTAAAAACATTTACTTGTAGGCATGATCACTTGCATGCCTGCAAAACAACAAATAATTATATTTATTTGGTTGCATCTGGTCACTGGACTAATGCAATTTATACAATAGTACATATACCATTATGTAATCAAATTCTTACATACTCCTAAAATGTAGTTGACTAGACTAATGAACTTTATACATTATGTCATTAAATTCTTACATACTCATAACGTTCAGTGTAGAAAAAAAAGCCACGTTGGCATACACATTTTCAAATATTATAGTATATGAATAGATACCCTCTTTTGATTTCACTCTAGACATAAGTGGAATTTATAATATTTCAAAAAACACTTGTTTCTAATAATAAAATGTGATATCAAAAATGTAAATGACTACAATATGTCTTCAAAGATGTCAACAATTAGCAGCACAAAAGTGCGATAGATTAACAATTTAAGGGATCCAAAAAACTAACACAAGTATTAATTTAAAACCATTCTTTTTTTTCTTTTCTTCAAATGGCAACGTTGTTAGAGAAATATTTATGTTAAATGAATGTTAAATGATTCTCCGAACTCCATTCAGCAGTTCAGTGGGCAGCGAGCATGGGCTAAGGTTGATCCCCTCTCTATATTATACAGCTTCTTTCTTCATGCGATGCTTGCTGGACTTGGGGACTTGACAATATGTTGCCAATACTTATACAGCTCGGTCATTAAGATAACAGTCAAGTGGTTAAAAGACAAATGTCCCCACCTTCATTCTCCTTTTCATTATGTTCTCTACACATCTAAACAGAATTTTGATTGATGCTCCTCCCTACTTACATGGCAAATGTTGGGAATATGCATGAAATTAAGTTTTAATGTGTAGAGAACATAATTAAAAGTCAATTGAAGGAGGGGAAACTCTCATTACAGCTTGCCAACTCTATTTATTAATTGGATCTAGTAACCTTGTCTAAATCCTAACAACTTACTTAGAACTCTTGCGGTTCTCAGATACCTCATTGTCGTAATAGAAGCATCGAACAGCTTTTTTTTTTCTTTTCAAAATTTCTTTTCCGTTATAGAGATATGTATGATTGAAGTGTTCAGATTTATAACTATCTACTGGATATTTAAAACTGTGTACAAAGTCAGTGCAATGAATTAGCGAATATCACTCTGCATTTTCGCTCTTTACTAGGCCATATAACATCTATTTAACGTGACATTTTTACACATTGACATTACTCAGTGAACATATTGGATCACAACAATTCACATTAAACATTTTATTAACCACTCATTACTTTTTGCACATGTCAACGAAGTTACTAGATTCCTTTAATTGTTCAATGGCCGCGGACGGATGACTGTGTTGGACTCCTGTTGGACTATTTCCAGTTCCCCTTGGAATGCTTCTTCTTGGTAGGACGCTTGCTGGACTGGGTCCTGCGAGCGGGACCAGCACTTGCGGCATGTGCTCCTGTCGACACCCGTTGCCTGAGTTTAGACAAGTAATTAATATTAAAAAAAGAAAACAACTTGCATGTGCAGTTTACATATGAATTAATCAGCGAAATCAACTAGTGTTATTACATGACAGTAACATGATGGTATAATATTTCAACCTTTCCTTACGTTTCTTTTGAATCCCTGGAGTTTGAAAATGTTACTGATGTATGGTAATTGCTAGACGTATGCCATAAATTGCCCGAATTATAAAACTGCCAAAATAGAAGTTTATGTCATACCTCTCGGTTTGGGGAGGGGGAGGGGTCGTACAGCCACCATACCGCCACTATTTTATGTTTACGGAACTAACTTAAAAATTCAGTTTAAACAGTTGGGGCCAAAATTTCACAGCTTGTTTGCCCGTCTTCTCCGGCTTTGTCCCTGTGGCTTCCCGCTCGTTCGCATGCGGAGCGCACGTTTCTACATGTGCCACAACACGCGATTGAATATAATCTGTGGTAATTATTGCTCAAATTGCTCAAATTATTGTTAAAAAAAAGTCAGTTTCAAAGCGGTTTTTGTACAAATCTTTTATGAAATACTTATAACTTGGCTCTGAGGCTCTTAAGTTCAATAGTAAAGTGGTGGCATTTTAATTCTACCGGTATACACAAACTGCTTATGGTATAAGTACTGAGGGGATAAACTGACTTACTTCCTTTGTCGATTGATTTCATTGATAGCATACGCGATACGGTTCTTCGTCATCATGAGAAGGACGCTGCCAGAGACTCCTTTTTTCTGTGGCCAGGTCTGGGTCTAGGCCGTTCCACACGAAGTATGCTAAGTACGCGTCACCGTTGGTTCGAATTCCCAGATGCCGCCATTTTTCTTTCATCTGTGAAATATAGCATTGGAAACAGTGAGAAATGCTAGGCGTCTCTAGGATAATAGAATAGAGAATTCGAAATAGTAGATGCTATTTATTTTGTCATCACTTTAATTACTTATTCATCAAAAACAAATTGGTGACTTCATTAACAGTGCAGCCTTGCAAATAAGACATGATAATAATGGTCTTACTATTAATCCATTCAACAAATTAAAGGGATCTAGTAATATTGTCAAAATACTCAAAATTTACTTTGAACACTAGTGGTTCTCACATACCTCATTGTAATCGCTTTACAAGTACAAACATGAATCAGGTATCGGTTTTCCAAATTTCTCTTTCGTTATAAATATATTTATGATTGAAGTTTCTACATTTTATCAATTATCTTCTGAATTTGAATTTTCGCTCATTACTCGGTCACATGACATGATTCATGTACCGTGGAATGTTCACATATCACTCGGTGGACATATCAGATCACAAATATACACATTTTACAAACCATTCGCCAGTTTTTGTCAGCAAAGACAATAGATCCATTTAATACTTATTGTTTTGCTAAAAGTCTAGTTACAGTAGGCAGGGGGTGCGTTTGGGCAATTGTTTCATTTTCCATATATGCATGCTCTTGGATTACCAATTTATTTTAATTGGTAATATAGTAAATGGGAATTTCACCCTGGGCTGACACCCCTCCCCCCCCCCCCCCCTCGCTTACACGACTCAACCAGTGGTCTCGGTCCCGTTTTCGTAAATTATGCACTCCCCTCCCCCCCCCCCCCCCCTCCTTGAAAAACGGGTCTGAGTTATACTACAAAGCCTTCGCTCTAACCTCGTCTAAGATGCGGTGATTCGGCAAAGTCCTATTCAGTCGGGCTGTGAAGGCACACTGAAAAAGTGTGCTGGTTTGACAGGAAATGTTTGGATCCGCACCGTTCTTGATCAAGATATCAACGACATCACAGCTTTTGTTACCGGCAGCGAGGAACAGAGCCGTGTACCCATCAGTTGGATCCTGGGCGTTGATGTCATGGTATCCCTGGGATTACAGTTAAAGGGGAATGAAACGCTGGAATGGTTTGCATATTATAACTGATAAATGGTTAATTATGTCACTTCTAGTCCTATATTTCCTCATGGGTATCACTAATAATGGAAATAATCCATGTTTTTGAAACCACTATAATATGTTTTGAATGACCACTGGAGTCTGCCATTTTTCAACCACCCGGACAATTACCCCCCCCCCCCCCCCCCCCCGGCCCCCCAAAGACAATTCCCCCCAAGACAATTTGCCCCCAAAGACAATTACCCCCGGACAACTACCACCCGGACAATTACCCCCCCCCCCCCCCCAAGACAATTACCCCCCAGGACAATTACCCCCCAGGACAATTACCCCCCAAGACAATTACCCCCCAAGACAACTACCCCCCGTACTACTACCCCCCAAGACAATTACCCCCCCCCCCCCCCGTCAATTATGTGTGTGTTTGTGTATGAGCGTTTGTGCGCGTATGTGTGTATGTGCAAGTGGGCATGTTCTTGCAAAGAATTAGCATGCGTAATCGAACAATTAAGCCCTGACATAAAATGAGTGTAAAATGCTCACTTAATATCACTTTTAGTATTATTATTATTGTTGTTATTTATACATGTATTATTATTTTTGTTATAACTAGTATTAATATTCAAATTATTATAATTAATATCATTATTTTTGCTATTATTATTCTTAGTAGTAGTATCAATAATACTAGCTGTACCCGCGGAAATCCGCGGATTTGTGTGAGAGAAAGGCGATGACGACATAACGACACTTTAAAACTATTATCCCGTAGCCACCATTAAAATAGTAAGACAAAATAGACTCGGGCGACTCAATCCCGCCCCACAACCCGTCGGGGCCCTGGGCAACGATACATCCGGCCAATGTATAACAAAATCATGATGGTTTCAGTACCCATGCAAAGTTATTCAGTTATCCCCCAAATTTCATATGGTCCATAATTTGTTCCGCTTGTGCTAAATTAGATACAGTATACTATGTTCGTGTTCTTGATAATATAGTAGCTTCGCCGCTGCCCCCCCCCCCCCCCCACCCACCCCTCTCCGCGACCCCAATTGCCTGCATTGCGTATAACCTCGTGTCTCCTTAACGTTTCATATCCAAATGAAGTTTTCCCGCGAATACCTTTTTTCATATTCTTGTGAAACCCGATGATATATTCCCTTGAAGGGAATAATAGCCGTCTATACATCCATTGCATACTAAATGAGCAGATACCTCCCCCATACATTCTAACCCCCCCCCCCCCAAATAATTTGTTCCGCTTGTATTGAATTAGATACAATACACTATGTTCGTGCTCTTGCTAATATAGTAGGTTCGCCGCTGCCCCCCCCCCCCCCCCCGCCCTCCCCGCGAGCGTCTTTTTTTCCCGTACCACTAACGCGTCAGTTTTCCTCAAAAACTCGTGAAAGCGCGCTGGTAAGCCAAGACTAGCTCGCGTGTGTTGATTTACACGCCAGCCTAGCAAATTTGTCAATAAAATCGTGGTTTCACACACCATGATGATTGTGAGTGTAATGTATCTACGCATTGATGAATATTCCTAGTCGCATCGTCGTGGTCGTAGTCCACATCGAGATCGGCCACTAATTAATGGTCACCCCGCGACCTCGTTGTTGTCTTAGCTAGATCGATGTCGCAGAGTCGCAAGTTTGATGCATAGAAATGTACGTTACAGCAGCGGCGCTAGTCTTGGCTTACCAGCGCGCTTTTACGAGTTTTTGAGGAAGACTGACGCATTAGTGGTACGGAAAAAAACGCTCCCCGCGACTCTAATTGCATAACCTTGTGTCTTCTATAAACGTTTCATATCCAAACTAAGTTCTCCCGCGTATACATTTTTACATATTCTTGTGAAAACCCGATGATTATCCTTTGATAAGGGAATAGTAGCCATAGCAGTTGCATGGTAATGACAGATACCTCCCCCATCCATTCTAACCCCCCCCCCCCCCCTACCACGGCGACCTCTCTGGTAGTAGATAGCTTCACGGCTGGCATAATACAATCTCTTACCGCAAGTTGGCGAGATTGTATAATCGTTACAGAGCGAATGAGAAAATGAGTGACCACGAGTCAATGGTCAGTGAGCTGTGCAAACAAACTCGCTACAGCGGGGGGTGATTTAGAGACTCCGTGACGTATACAGGCACGGAGCTACTGCCCGAGTGTTATAAGCGCAGCTAAATTGAAGTTGTCGTCATTTGGTGTTGATGCCCTTGCAAACACGATGCCAAACGGCAATAGCGATCAATACATACCATCCGCGTAATATAAATATTGATATTTATCAAAACCTGGGTAGTTTTGCAACGTGTAAAATTCAGAATGCTTTCTCAATATAATACTCGCTTTATCGACTCTGTTTTTATATTCGTCAAACAAAGTTGCGGCGGTAAATCGTTATTCAAAGCTCAGCGGCTTAAATAGGCAACCGGAATTGTGCAGTCCCCCTTTTCGTCGATCTAGACGACGACCACGCGGCGGGGGCGACTCGGAATTGCTTCTACGTCCTCCGCAAAACGTATACCCTTCGATCCGGACAGTCGGGGAGTCGCCAAAATCTCGGGGGAGGCGCGCCAGAATGGGACACGATTCGGGGGTTGAAGTTTACCGTATTAATATAATAGACTAGCTGTTGCGCCCCGTTAAACGGCGCTCTTTGCTGTGGCAGCCATTTAGCTTTTGTCACGACATCAAACTCTTACACGTACGCTTCCGTAATCAATATTTGGGCTAGTATCCGAAACTGGACAATTTGTACCCTTTCTGGCATGTTTGTACTAAGTATAGTGCATGTATCAGAAAAGAAGCAAATTGTGCCCATTCGAGCTATATTTAGTGTTAATCCGTTGCTTGTATCATGAAATGAACATTTTGTGTCATATGTCCCTATCAAGCTATAATCTGAGCTGTTTTGTAGCTTTTCTCACAAAATGAACCATTAGTGACACCATTATTTGTCTTTGTGCAAATTATGTTATTGTATCACAAACCTGCACGATTACCTTAAAATTGAGGGTTTGTACCAGCATTTTAGCGCACTCTGTATTCTGTCCAACTACAATATAGCCGTAGGCGTACCCAGCGGGGGTTCGGGGTTCAACCCTCTCCCCTTGACCCAAAAATGACTGTTATGGGGATTTGAAACCTCTCCCAGGACGAAATTCAGTTTAAAATTTGAATTGGTACCCATTGAATTCAATGGGTACCCTTTAAATCCAATGGTCCCATTGAATCCAATGGGTACCCATTGAAATTCTAATGGGTACCCATTGAAATGGTCTAATGGGTACCCATTGAAGAATGAATTCGATTGGTACCCATTGGCATGGGTTTCAATGGGTACCCATTGATTTCAATTGGTAATCGTTCCATTTTCCATATACTTCGATTACCAATTGATTTCAATTGGTACCAATTGATTTCAATAATTTTTTAATTGGTAATTTTCAATTGGTAATTCTGATTACCAATTGAATTCAATTGGTAATATAAGTCAATGGGAATTCACACCCTGGGCTCCCCTCCCCACTACCCCTCAAAAATTATTGCGGACACTGCCCCCTCGAAAAATGTTCACGCGACAGCCCCTGAAAATGCTTCGCCAAAACACCCCTCAAATATTCACCGACACCATAGACGTACCCAAGGGGGGGTTCGGTCTCACATTCGCAACAAATGGGTCCTGGTCTGGGCCACGACAATTTTGGGCGGACCTGGTCTTGGTCTTGAAAATGTCGTATATTCTCAGTCTTGGCTTCAAAATGTCTTACGACTACCCCCCCCCCCCCCCAATTGTAGTTGTTAATATCATGCATCATACACATAGGCGTACCCAGGGGGGGGGGGGGGGGGGGGGGTTTCAAACCTCCCCTCCCCCCTTGACCAAAAAATTGATCTCTTTGGGGGGTTTGAACCCCCCGACCTTTTTAATTTTAGTTGTTCTCGAGACTACTTTTAAGCGGTCTCGACTGTCTAGAACCTGGTCTCGACCGAACTAAAACCTGGTCTTGACAGACTGAAAACCCGGGTCTCGGCCCCAAAATTGCGAAGATCTCCGCCCCCCCCCCCCCCCCCCCCCCCCCCACTGAGAAGGGTTTTCAACTTGAAGGTACTTGGCCCCGGCTTCGAAAAGGGGTTTTAACTATTAGTAGTAGTATTAATATTATTGTTATTAGTGTTAATATTATTATTATCATTATTATTATTACTATTATTATTATTTTTATTATTATTACCATAATTATGATCGTTATTATTGTTGATTTCATTACTATTATTATTACTGCTATTTGTATTGTTATTATTTTTATGAAAATCATGTGAATATGCCAAACCGTTTTGATCACGAGCTCTGCGATTGTTGGTGCGTTGTAGCAGGCAGCTCCCATCAATGGGAGTTGAAGCTTACTGTATTAATATAATAGATTATTATTACTAATTATTATTATCATTGTTATTATTATTCATTATTTATTCCCACTAGTAGTGGTATAGTCATAATCCAGATTTATGTTTTGAGCTAGGTAGTGCTGATTTGCGGGGTCTCCATCAGGAGGGAGGGGGGGGGGGGGGGGGTTATCTTGCAATTTTCCTGGGAGTTATTGTCTGGGGGTAATCGTCCCGGGAGTTATCGTATGGGTTAATTGTCTTGGGGGTAATTGTCCGGGGGGTAGTTGTCCGGGGGGTAGTTGTCCGGGGGATAATTGTCTGGGGGGGGGGGGGGGGCGTAATTGCCCGGGGGTAGTTGTCTTGGGGGGTAATTGTCTTGGGGGTAATTGTCAAGGGGGTAGTTGTCTTGGGGGGTAATTGTCCGGGGTAGTTGTCTTGGGGGATAATTGTCTTGGGGGGTAATTGTCTGGGTGGAGGGGGGGGGGGGGGGGTAATTGTCCTGGGGGGTAATTGTCTTGGGGTGTAATTGTCCTGGGGGTAGTTGTCTTGGGGGGTAATTGTCTTGGGGGGTAATTGTCTTGGGGGGTAATTGTCTTGGGGGGCAATAGTTTTGTGATTGTCCAGGGGGTAGTAGTCCGGATGCGGAAACGTCATCCGAGCCCATTTGAGCGTGTACTAACAAAAGCTGTCAGTGGTTACGTAACAGACATACATATAAGTGGCCATTATTATTATTATCATCATAATTCTTCTTATCATTATTATGAGCATGATTTTGATTATTAATATTAGTATTATCATTATCAGTATTATGAATATTATTTGTATTATTTATAATGTTATTAATATAATGTATTATTACTATTATTATTACAATTACCATAATTATGATAAATATTATTTTGTTCATGTTTTATTATTATTGTATTATTATTACTATTAGTAGTAGTATTAATATTATTGTTATTATTATTATTATTATTATTATTATTATTACTATTATTATTATTCTTATTATTATTACCATAATTATGATCGTTATTATTTGTTGATTTCATTACTATTATTATTACTGCTATTTTTATTATTATTATTTTTATGAAAATCATGTGAATATGCCAAACCGTTTTAATCACGATCTCTGCGATTGTTGGTGCGTTGTAGCAGGCAGCTCCCATCAATGGAGTGAATCCATCTCCACCTCGTACACCGGCGAGCCTTGGTACTTTCTCCAGAACTTTTTGGATTGAACTGTAAACCATTATACAACAGAACAAAAGACAGACATGTGAAATAAGTGAATTTGAAAAAAAAAGATAGATTTGGATTTCAATTTTGTAGAGATAACTGATTGGAAATGAAAATCCATTAATGCTTAGGTCACAAATGGTCCGATTTGGGATACGACTCCCGTACGATGCCACTTTTAGGTGAAATCTTGCGGCGCCCGCAATGGTGCCTCGGCTATCGTGCGGTCGCCGTTGCATTTTTCCTCACCGTACGATGTCAAAAAATTGTTTAACGCGGTGTTAAAAAAGAAATGCATCGTACGATTTGTTACTTGCCGTAAACGATTTTGAGACTGAATATTTGGCCACTCAAATCGTACGGGTACCGTGAAGTCACCGCAAGAGCACCGTAAGGCA
>JBAMJV010005152.1:0-95077 GCA_037951105.1 Echinarachnius parma
CCTGAGGAACGCCACATGTTATTATCTGTCGTAATGAACTATGTCCATCATAATTCACAAACTGAAATCTACGAGAAAGATAATCTTTAAACCACTGAAGAGGCAGGCCCCTTATTCCATAATGTTCTAATTTGCCAACCAATATTCCATGATCAATTGTATCAAAAGCTTTCTGAAAATCTAGGAATACACCTAATGTTACACTGCCCTTATCCAATGATTTAAGCACATCATTAGTCAAATTAATTAGAGACAGTTTAGTACTATAATGTTTACGAAAACCATACTGGTGCTTATACAAAACATCATTCCTTTCAAAATACTCAAGTAACCTCTTGTTCACTAATTTCTCAAATATTTTGGCCAAAAGAGGCAAAACTGAAATAGGTCTATAATTGCCTGGGACATCTTTATCTCCCTTTTTAAAAATCGGTGTAACTTTGGCTATTTTCATTGCCTCCGGAAACACACCATTCAATAATGACTGATTGTAAATATAAGCTAATGGTTTTGCAATTACATAAGCAGCATCCTTCAGCAATCGGGCTGGAATATTGTCAAAACCACAAGCTTTCTTTACATTCAAAGTTGATAAATAGTCATTCACCTCATAATGAGTAACTGGTTCCCAAAACAAAGAATCAACTGTTCCATCATTAAGATAATCTTTAAATGTATTAACATTATCATCATTACCACAAATAGATTTAGCAAGGTTAGGCCCAACATTAACAAAAAAATTATTAAAGCCTTCTGATATTTCTTTCCCTGAGGTTAAAACTCTCTTATTACCATTGTCATCAACACAGAGCTTATCTACATGTGATGTTTTTATTTTACTATTTCCACTCTTCAATAGCGTATTAATTGACTTCCATGTTTGAGCTGTATCGGATTTATACATTTCAAATCATTTACTATAATATTTCCTCTTTGCATTCCTCAAAACTGTAGTCAATACATTTCTATACGTTCTATATTTTTTCCAATCATCTTCATTATGATTTGATTTTAATACTTTACCATACAATTTATGTTTCTTTTTAATTGACTTCTTAATAGCTTTAGTCAGCCACGGTTTATCAGTCTTCCTCTTGGAAGAGTGGCGATGAACAATTGGAGCATATTGATTACAAATACCTATGAATAATTGTACAAATATATTATATGCATTATTAACATCAGTACATTCATAAACATTTTCCCAAGATTCCGAGAGTAAACTATGACAAAACCGTTCTTTATCATAATATTTATAACTTCTATATCGTACTTCTCCTTGCGGTTGCAAGTTTACTGAGCTATCTTCAAAAATAGCAAATGTAGGAAAGTGATCTGAAATGTCAGTTACAATTGTACCAGCACATATGCGACCTGTACCCATATTTGTGTAAATATGATCAATTAACGAACCTGACATGGATGTTACCCTAGTAAGGGGCTTAATCAATTGATGCATTCCCAAACACACTAAGGAAGTAACAAACATTTCAGCATTTACACTGGGATTATACAAGTCAATATTGAAATCACCCATTAAAATACACAATTTTTTATCAATTTTAATCCTTTCTAACACAGACAATAAACTCCCTTGAAACTGGACGATATCGGTATTTGGTTTTCTATAAATGACACCTACAACAACAGAACAATCACCAATCTGAACTTCAAGCCACAATGATTCAGCAAAGTCAATATCATACGTCAACATTTTATATTTCAATGAAGAATGAACATAGACTCCAACACCTCCTCCTCGTATACCAGGGTCTCTACAGTTCACTTCCAAAGTATATCCATCTATCCCAAGGATATCTGTACAAGACACATTCCATACTTCAGACAATCCAATTAAATGAAATTTCGAGTTAATACATTCTTCATACACTAATTTTAAGGCATCAATATTTTTATTTAAAGACCTTATATTTATATGAGATATCGTGAAAGCTTTTGAGAACTTCGAACACAATCTAGTATCAAATTCAAATGGGGTTAACTCAAAAGAGTCAATATCGAACAAATTAATGTCTTCGTGGATATCAGTCATTTTCACCAAAAAGTGAACATAGAAATGTCATGATGATGTTAATGAAGAAACTAGATAATGTGCAGACGGAAGTTCTCATATTTGACGTCCTCAACCCCGATTTCAAAGAGGTCGTCAGGGGAGCGAAGTGTCTTAAATGAGTCATCATGCATCTTGCAGGAGATGTTCCCATTTCTGGACGTCACCTGCTTGACACCTGGCGCATTCTTCGCTGCCATCAGGACCGCATACCGAAGAGGGGTCAGATCCTCGTTGACGAAGACCCCCTTGTAGGAGGCCTTCCCCTTCAACTTAATTTCCCCTTTCCCAAATCATCACCATAGCGGCCATTATGTACATTTCTGATGTTTGACAACATTATCTTCATTATGCCTAATCTGATGCGGGCAATAACCCCGCATTGTCACTACAGGGTTTGATGATATGTTTTGAACATTTGATGTCTTCTTTTTGTCTTCTTAGTAATCTTTTAGTAACCCTGTTCTTGCATTCAAATCACCAATGATACCTAGTGGCTAGTGGTATAACTGTAATGTACTACCTTTATATACATTACGTCGTCAAGAATATCATCGAATATGTCTGAATTGAGATATTTTGATCCTTCATGAGGGATGTAAACCGAGCCAACAGCAACTTCAAAGCCGTATAATTCTTGTTTAATCTTAATCCACAGTATAGATTCACTAAGACCTTTATCATCTATTTGCCCGGTTTATTTGTTCAACGTTATTTTCAAATTGCTGTTTATAAAGAAAGCAAATACCATGGTGTCCACCCAAGGGCGTCGATTTCTTCTCGCCATTTGGGGGGGGGGGGGGGGGGATGATTTGTCATTTTGACCATCTCTGGCGAGGGAGCGAAGCGACAACCCAGCAGCGTGCCCGGGTTTTTATGGCTGAGGGGTTAGCGGGGCCCAAAGCTTTTGAATTCAGCTGTTTAGAAATTGGAAGATTATTAAGTGCACATTGCAAGCATCATGTTATGAGCTGGGCTTTGTCCAATATGAACTTAAGCCTGATAGATACATATTTGCAAGCATTCTGATGGAACCCTGAATAGCATCAGTCATGGGTTACCCACATTGGGAAGCTTATTGGGGGTCCAGGGGGCGGAGCCCCCGGAAGCTTTGGGATTTGCAATATCCAGATATAAATATGTTGTCTATAATGTAAATATAGAGTTAACTATTCTTCAGTTAATTGGCTTTTGATTTAGCTGTTTAGAGATTGGAAGAGTATTAAGTGCACATTGCAAGCTCATGCTATGATGAGGGCACTGTCTAAGTATGGATGAATTTTAGTCTGATAGATACATACTGTCGATTGCAATCATCCTGATGGAACCCTGAATAGAATAAGTCAAGGGATACCCACATTGGAAAGCTTATTGGGGGTCCTGGGGGCGAAGCCCCCGGAAGCTTTGGGATTTGTAATATCCAGAAATACAATTAACTATTGAATAGTTAGCTCAATTCTAGTGAGCGAAGCGCAGACGCACAGTGGGCCAGGATCACCTGAAAGTTTGCCAAGAGAGAAGTCCTGAATAAAACTATTTAATGAGTACAGGGCTGGGACTGGGTCAAATAACCTTAATGGGGGTTCCATGGGCGCAGCCCCGGAAGATTTTGGATTTGGGCAGTTAAGCATTATCAAAAAGTGGTTTAAAGAAGACTATAGTAACAACTTCCATTCATGAGAGGGGGCAATGCTTCTTAATTTTAATGTTATTATATATTTTTAAACCCCAAATATTTGGGGGGGGATGATAATACAGGGGGGGATATATCCCCCCCATCCCCCCCCCCCCCCCCCCCCCCCCCCCGTGATCGACGCCCCTGACAGTCCACCTAATGGAGACTTATCTGTACTCTCCTTGCAAATTAACGTATAACAGTCTATAAATGGGCTATAAATAGTCTGTCTGGGTTCTAGTTTCTGAATGTAATATATATTGTTCAAGGATAAGTATTTTAATTTTTTTTTCGAAGTCCCCACTGGCAAACGTCGTCAATATTTACTTGGGAAACATGAACAGATTTTTAAAGCGTGCCTACATTATGTTGGTGCCTACCAATGTGCCTGCGTCGCGTAGACGCGCTCAATCCAGCGCGTGAGTGCTTCCATACATAAGAAGGATGCAGTTTATGTTTGTGCTTATTTATGTTTTCCTCTGGATAGCATGTATACAAATAATAAACTTTGAATTGACTGTTTGAAGTTCATGCTACTAGTTTTAGACAGTTTACCAGTGAAGGGATATTACATTTTGGAGTTGCTTGTGAATCCTGTGAACACGTGTCAGCATTGCTTTAGTGTATGTAATTAACAACAAAATGGGAGCAAAGGAATTAAAGTTGACATGTGACAGGACTTATACCTGTGATCACCTAAAAGATTAATCGTACGATCAATTGATTGAAGAGATTAGGAGGAATAATCTCTGAAAGTTAGAGCATAATCGGGTAAGACACAAGAAAATTATGGCTCTTTGAAGATGTCAATTTATTTCTATGGGGGACTCAAATTGGAAACACAATCTGACTAGCTACTCCCATCGATATTATTAATTTATTTTTCTCCATGCAAAAATATATGTTTACCCTTCAATTGAGTTCAACGTATGTTTTGTAGAATACATTTATACACAACATCATTATCGATGTATCGATGACTACTCCCCTATACACAACTTTGCCAGAGTATGTTGCCAATTTTAGTCACTCGTAGAAATAAATGGCTATTTCCAAAGAGCCATAATTTTCTTATTTCTTGACCGATCGTGCTCAAACTTTCAGAGAATATTATTTCATCCTTAGTGTCTTATAGTGCAAACAATACATTGTCAGTTTCATTGTTTTTTAGTAAGTGGCACTTCATATTGCAGTGCAAGTTTCACTCCTCTGCACTTACTTGCTCTTACATGTTCTAGGACAAATTGTAATATTACATTCACACAAAAATGGTGAAATAAACAATACAATTGAAAGAATATGCCTGCATCCCCAAAATTGAAATAGGAAAACCAAATGAAATACACAAAGATCATAATTACTATTGCCGTTTGCCAACTAACTGAGAGCAGTTTTGTATAATCCTTAGTGCTTCTAAAGGATATCTTAGCCCAGGTAAGCCGAGTCTTGAATTCACAGGACATGATATGAAGTCTATGGATCCAAGAAAGGCCGCGCCATATGGCCATTTGTAGCTGGCGAAGAAGCAGCAAGGTAGCCAAGGAGTAACATGAAAACCCAATAAGTAGTGACACGAAAAGCAGACCCCAGTGAAAGTCCCCTAACCACTCGTGTACTGAAACCCAGAAGTGATGAAATATCAGAGACAAGATAAAGAACTGGCAGATTACATAGGCAGAAAGTGGGACCAGCAAACCCAATTTGGGATGGTCAACGTCCGTAGGAGTGGAATGTTTCCTGTACACAGGGGTCAGATATCTCAGAGTACTGTCCAGCTGAGATTTCATAATATATTCTATATGTTCTTCAGAGAGACGGCCATCAAGTAGGTCCTTCAAAACATTTTCAATGCACCGTATGTCTGGAAAAACACAAAAGACTTGCCAATCACTGCAAGAGCCAAGTATTCTATCACAGATCTCAGATAGAACTGATACATCTTGAAATGTATCATGTTCATGATTTCGTTCCCTCATCCTATTCCTAAATGGTAAAAACTCCTCTCCATGGGATATTTTATGCCACTTCTGTCTTGAATATTCGATCTCATTTTTGTGTCGTTGAGTGTTTTGTTCAATCTCCTTTCGACCACACTCTGTACGTTGGCCTTTATGATCTACGCATGCCATTGCAAGCTCAGTTTTCCTTTCAGTCCTATACATCTCTTCTCGCTGCTCACATTCATTGTGTAAATTTTCGAGAGAAGTGAAGAAGTCTGTAACTTGGTCCTGCATTGCTTGATTGTGATGTCTTATGCATTCTGTGTATTTCTTAGATTTCTTCTCTGCTCTTGCTACCATGCCAAGTAGTTCCCCTATCTTTTCCTTATAATCATCCACTAACATCTCCAATTGAATGAAGCTGTGGCGAAGATGTGTGGAGGAAGAGGCACATTGATTACACACAGGATTCTTACATGACGTGCAAAAGAGGACCAACTCTTGGCCTTCGTGGGTAGAGCACATCCCCCTTTTTGGAAGTTTGCCTATTGAGGATTCTATCTCTACCACCAAGCATTTAATACAGATATTTTGGTCATCTTTGACCACGAAAGTGGTAAATATGCCGCATCGCCCGCAAAAGGTAACAACTGTCATCTTGTTGGGTGTCTACAGCTGACAGAATTATCTGGTTTGCCCCTCAGGTGCACTCAAAATCTCGTCTATGTCATGTAATCTGTTTCAAAGAGACAGAGAGAAAAGGGGGGAGATTAGCATTACACAAGATGAGGTATGTAAATACATCGGGCTATCTTGGTGATATGGTTGTTATGGCGCCTTTAGCTGCCATTGTCTAGTAATCGGGAGGCAACGCAAACATGCACCGAGGCATGAGCATCTAGTGTTTAACCTTTGTTGGTGTTGGTGTAAAATAAACTTATTTGATTTACCCAGGGTAGCCAATTCAATAATGAACATTTTACTGCTCTAGCTTCACGTGTTATGAATTGATAACCCCCCTTTCAAATCTCTTCTATCAGAAAGCAAATGAAAGGGGCCCATAATGGAAGTGCAGGTGTGATCATCCACAATTGCTGCTCTCTACCCAGGTGATCATCAGTGGCAGCAAGGCAAGTATGCTCCCCGGGGAGTTGAATGGGTTTGATATGTACCTGATGACCATGGGTTATAATAATAATGTAACGTAAGCGCAGCAGAGTATATATTTATAGTAGCTGCGCTATATAAATGTTCATAATTTGTAATTATTATTATTATTATTATGACTTTGTGGCTATCCTGGGTAAATAACCCACTATCATCATAAATCTGTTATTATAAATGTATGATGGCTAGAAGGCAGTATGTACAATGGTCTTCAAGAGGCCTATACTATGAATTGATTTGGGTTTTGATTGAACCCATGACCTCCTCATCAAGTGACATACTCTCTACCTCATAGCCACCATGCATCATTCACTGTATGCCGTTCTGATTATTTGTTCACACTCTCAACTCTCTAATATAGGACTCCAGGTATGAAAAACCACTCAAAACAATGAAAGTTGAGTTTTGGTATAGAGGGCGCTACACAAAATAATTTTGTTTGTGATAATGAAAAACTAAGTGTCAAAATCGAAAGAGCATACAATTTGAATGGCAGAATAAACTTTATTTGATCAAAATCGGTTCAGAAATGGCTGAAATATCCGTAAACATAACCATTTGTAATAGGTGTGGGACCCCACAATTACTTCGATAATTTTGAACCAGTCGTTAACAAAATTTTTTAAATGCTTCCTCTTTTCAAAAATTTACAAAATATTTGATTATCTCTCTATCTAATCACTATTTTAACAAAATGTCACATGCACAATATTTTATTTGAATGGTTGAAACCGATGAATGTTTAGAGAGCGCCCTCTTGAGTTGTAATGGCCCTTTTTGAATGATAACAGGGGCGCATCTACTGGATACTTTGATATTAAGAGAGGTGTTGGACAGGGGGACCCCCTGTCCCCATATTTGTTTGTACTTTGTATTGACATTTTAGCAAAGACCCAGAAATTCAAGGATTTATATTTGATAATGTACAAGTAAAACAAATTCTTTATGCAGACGATATGACTCTCTTTATTCGGGATTCCAAATCATTTAAAAAGGTAGAGAAATGGTTTGAAAGTTTTGCTAGAAATTCTGGATTGAAAATTAATAAAGAACAAACTTTTATATTATTGTTAGGCCCTTCTCAAAAGGAGAGTATTATTCTTTCATTTTGGTTAAATAGTACAAATAGTCAAGATTTTGGGTATATGTTTTTCTTTAAATGTTAAAGTTCAGGAAAGGACAAATTATAAGGAAATTTTGAGTAGAATAAAAAAGTTGTTGTCTTGGTGGAAACAAAGAGACTTAACTTTAGTGGGGAAAATTAAATTGATAAAAACGTTTATTTTGTCAAAATGTATTTATGTATCGGCGCTGACACCAGTACCGAATTGGGTATTTCAAGGTTTGGATAAATTGGTTTTTGACTTTTTGTGGAATGGAAAAGATAAGATCAAACGAAATGAACAGACTTTCATTTATTTAGTTTAGTGCAAAGGATTATGTGGGTAAATCCTATATCAATATCATTGTAAAATACAATTGAAAGATTTGTGAAAGTTTGAAAGAAAACAAACACTGTTTACCTAGTGAAAAAAAAACGAATATTGAGTTCATATTTTATCACCGAAAAATGTTGACGGACAACCCCCCCCCTCAAAAAATCTTCACCGACAACCCCCCTCGAATATCTTCACTGACACCCCCCTCGAAAAATCTTCACCGACACCCCCCCCCCCCCCCCCCTCGAAAATATTGGTAGACAAAATAACCCCCCCCCCCCCCCTTGAAAAAATCCCGGGTACGCCAGTGCCCAGTCGGGTAAGTAAATCAAGATTTTTCAAATTCTAGCGGCCTGAAACTTGAATCTGGTGGCCCAAACCAAGAAAAACATTAATAATTATATTATATTTAGTGGCATGCCCATTTGGGCTAGTGGAATTAAAGGTAGTGTTGAGTATTGGTCCCGTATTGGTATTTCCCGAAGTGCCCCCCGATATTTTGTTGTGAGATAATGAAAAACTGACTGTCAAATTCAAAAGAACATACAATTTTAATGACAGAATAAACTTTATTTGATCAAAATCGGTTCAGAAACGGCTGAAATATCCATAAATATATTTGTATTCAAAATGTTCTTCACCGGCAATCACCGGGCAATATTTAGACTTTTTAGAAAAATTTCAAAAAATGCTCGAAGACTACTTTGAAAAAAAAAATCAGAATAGGTTTTTGAAAAGTCGTTGATGATATCTCTATTGAATCATTATTTTTACAAACATTAAATGCACAATTTTGTATGAAAATAAAACCAATGATTTTTTTAAATAGCGCCCTCTTGAGTTGTAACGGCTCTTTTTGAATGATAACAGGGGTTTTACTTAGTCGTTTGTAATTGTGTATACTTTTCAAGCATGGTGAAGTTATAACTATTAGGTACTTTATATCGTAATGGTGCAGGTTTTTGTTACTAAAGTTAAGTTTGACTAATACTCAACTATCCCTTTAAGCATTAAGGCTTAAGCGGGCCTGATTTTGTTAATGTTGAGCATTGGTTCTGACTATCATTATCTTACCAATCAGGTTGGTTTAGGCTTGACTCTTGAGGCTGGATCTCGAATGAGCTAGATGTCATTCAAACTGAGGCCTGGATGTTCACACCTTGCATGCAGAGTGAGTAGGTTCTAGGTGCTGGTCTCCCAATGGCAATAGGTTCGTTAACAAAATCTGAAAGCAAATAAAGATTATTTATAAATACATGCCTTTTCCACTAATGATACGTCTGACATATCGACGTCCATTGCATTCCTCAATTATGTGATATGAACAAGATATTATATATACTTGTAAACTTGTTTGTCCACTGGTAAACTAAATCATTATGATTATTATTACATTTCTTGTATAATTCTTCATAGCGGGCGTGTGCTTATTTTGATCATTGGTTCTGAATATCATATCTTACCGACTGGTTGGTTAAAGATGAATTCCAGTTTTGGGAAAGAAGCCGAATACATCTATATTGATCATTATTGTTGAATAAGTATTGAAATAGGGCTTGTGTGTTAAAATCGGAACCTAAGCATCGTTAAATACAGAAATATCGGAAGAAATCCAATATCCGCCTGTGAAATTTATAAATCCACCGCCAGTTCGGACCTGTCCACGCCGCTAGCGCTGGGGGAGATATCGACAAGCTGGGGACAAGCCCGTAAAAAACGAACACCTCGTGTACTCGCACGTGGTCATTGTACGTAGCGTATGGGCGATTCCGGAGTTGGCGATCTCTATCTGCAGCAGATCAAGTTATAATTTTGCAAATATATCAATTAGTAGGCGGTTTCTTGGCCAAATTTGGATAATCCTATATTAGTACAATTATATTCTTTCACATTATTGGTAATAAGAGCTTCCATTTCCTTTTTGTGAGAGGGGGGCGTTTCCAAAACTGGCCTTTACCTTTAAGGCTTGACTCTTGAGGCTGGATATGGACTGAGTTAAATCTCATTCAAATGAGGTCGAGGCACCTTGCTGCAAATTGAGTAGGTTCTAGGTTCTGATTTTCCGATGGCAATAGGTTCGTAACAAAATCTGAAAGAAAAATAGAGATTTGTTACAAATACATGTTCCACTAATGATAAGTCAGACAAACCGAACATATCTATTTTCATTGTGTTCCTCCATGAATTTGATATGAAAAAGACATGTAAATTGTCCACTGGTAAGCTAAGAAAACAAATCATCATATTATATTTCTAATATAATTATCAAATAAATGGAAAATAAACATATGAATGTGTGAATTACCTTAAATTGACAAGCCAAACAAATAGCCAGACACATCTTAATTGCATTCCTCAATAAATTGCAAAATAAAACAAATTACAACCTATACTTACAGTAAATAGACCTTCATGCAAGTCAGTGTAATATTAGTATGCTTGACAACTGTGCGTTCGCGAATCAAAATGGCTCCTTTCCACTGGTTCTTGAATAGATATGGGTTTTCCCCATGAAGGGAATTCCCCTTTTTCACATTTACCATTTTCTTTTTGTAAGTGGATGGAAAGCTATAATTAAATGGCTTGATGTTCTGGTTTTGACATAATATTTCCCCTGTATCTGTTGTTTGAAATAATGTAGAAGTTTAATTAGCTTGTATAGTAAAATAATTTGATTTATGTGAGCTATATCATACTGGCAGAGATTTTATCATTTGGTGACAACTGAAGGCGATAATGATTCCCAAACAACCATGGAATGCTAGCTTCATCAAGCATGGTTTGAGGTAGAACACTAAATATGACTGTATGTTGATACTGTAATATCGCCCTCTTGGATGAACAAATAATGCGAGTTACAGTTTATAGTTCAACATAGGCCAGCCTAGCACCATAATATATAACCAACATATCAGCATATTAAAGGGTAACAAATCTGAATAAAAAGAAATACGTAGTGTGTCCCTCAATGATTTGACAATAAGACAAAAGGGTCAACAAACAAACATAGTGCGCCCCCAATCAGATGCCATGCACTAAGAACAGAACAAGGGATATTTTCTCTTTAAAAAGTCCTAAAGATCAAAGATCCTTGAGTTAAGACCAAACATCCTTGAGGTTTTTTGTTCCTCTAAATAAATCTAAATAGACATGTAAAAAAAAAAAAAAAAAGTATGTGTCTATAACTGCATGAAGCAAGCTTGGTCCAACTGATTGAGGAGGGGTGTAGCACCCTCTTTGTATTTCATCTCTCTCTCTCTCTCTTTTGGGGGTCAAATAATTGCATGTGCATGTCCATGCCAGTGGCGTAATGTACTAAGACTGATTGGGGGCACACACTATGGAGTCCTTATTTTTACACCGATTTTCCCCTTATATACTTTATATTGTTTAGGGCAAATTATTGGGGGTTGGGGCACATGCCTCCATGTCCCCCCCCCCCCCCCCCCCCCATGTAGTTATGCCACTGACCCACGCCCCCTGGCTACACCACTACATGCTCCATAGTCTCCTGAAATCAGTGGCATGTGGGGGAGGGGAGTTAGGGGCACATTCCCCTCCCCCCCCCCCCCCCCCCATTAATAAAAATACGTAGTGCCTAAAATCAGCAAGCTCATCGCTATTTCTCTGTGTGCAACCATCGAGCGTGGATTGCTCATAGTCCATTGATTCAGATAATTAGCTCTATTTCTGAAGCTAAACCGGTTTAGGATGGTATGATTCCGTTACAGAGCTATACAACACACAACAGCCTACTTAATCAGTTAATCTTATCTGCTTCAAAAACCCTGGAAATTTAAGATTAGACAAACTATGAGCTAAATGTATATCATGTATGTTTGCTTCCAGTCAACAAACTTGTTTCTGCCATCCACCCCCACCCCGCCCTCCTCCGAAACAACCATGAACTGATTTTCCATGGTACGCAATACAGGGTAGCCCCCCCCCCCCAAAAAAAAAACAAAAAACAAACAAACAAACAAACAAACAAACAAACAAACAAAAACGGAACAGGGCACTTCCCAAAATAAAGTAACAAAATGATTATGTCCATTGGAAAGGGTGTCTTTTCCAATGAAAAAACGATACCAAGAACAGTCATTTTGGTCATGTAGTTTTGTGTTAGGGCGGACTCCATGTCAGGTTCCCATTTTTGTCAATTTTTACCAAGTCAGTGTCTGATAAATTGCACTTACTGTCCGTCATAGCATCAAACAACGAGCAATACGCGCGCGCCGTTGTTAGTGTGCATTCAGCTGTGTGCCGAGAGAATGGGCATATATAAAGCACAGTGTTATTTCAATTCAGGCTCAATGCGCTCAGAGCATTAATTAACCTTGCCTTTAGCAGAGCACCCTTGATCAAGTGCTCAAGCATTCTGGCAATACAAGTGCCCATTCATGTTCTGGGTTGAGAGAAGCAAATATATATTAATTTTTAAAGTGTCCTGCTGAAGAAAAATATTCAAATTCACATTTAATATCATTGAAATCCCTTTGATAGAGAATGTATTATCTGAATGCTGAATGCTTATTGCATATTCAAAGTCCCGCAAGCACCATTCAGTATGCAAATTTAAGTTGATTTTCCACCATTTACTGTTCTATATATTTTAAGGACATACTTATTAAAACCCTGAACCAATGCTTACATGAGATTATTTTCCTTAGGGGATGAATATTTCCATAATTGAATACACACTTTTTAGCTCACAAAGTAGGAGAGATAAATTGGGGGGGGTGTGAAGGGGATAGAGAGAGGAGAGAGGTGGGGAAAGGAGGGAGGGAGATAGTGGAAAGGGGGGTCAAGGGAGGAGAGGAAGAAAAATGAGGGAGTGAGGGGGAGGGCAATATAAAAGGGGGTGGCAGAAAGGGATGAGGAGAGAGGGTGAACAGAAGAATGTGAGAGGGAGAGATCAATTAGGAAGGAAGAGAGAATACAATTGACAGACAGATAGATGGGGAGGAGGATACAGCAAGGGGTGGCAACAAAGGGAGATGGAGCAAATGTGAGAGGAGGAGAGAGATGGTGGACAGAGGAGACAGTGAATAGAAACAGGGGGAGTGGGAGAAAAAATAGAGTAGACATAACAGGAGAAAGAGGGAGAAAGAAATATAAATTGAGAGAGAGAGAAGGGTTGAAAAGTGGGATGAATAATTCACATCAAAAGCACAGCCAAAAAGACTTCAAGTACTTTTTTGTTACATAGCCGTAAGCTAAATTTTATTTAGTATGCGTCTTCCGAAGATTTTTACAAAGGTCTATATACAATAACCAGAGATAAAATAGATTCCACTTTCCATTTATACATGTAAATACAGAATAATGATTGAAATCAGGCACTTTCATTTACCTTGTAATATATTTGTATTAAAAGTGCTGCTTTATTCCATCCAAAATCTTTGTGCTGGTATCAAGATGCAATTTATAAAAGGCGAGTATCAGATTCAAACAATTACCATATTGCTCTGAAAACTTGCAGGTTTTGTATACAATTTAAAGATAGGTGTACCTTTGCAGGCATCTTCAAATTCAATCAAACATTCCATAAACCACAAGGATACTAAGTACCATGTACATCAAGTTGGTGACATTTTAAAATGCACAGTGATGAATGATTCTAATGAAGCAAGAAAATCCCATTGTGTTGTAGCGTCTCTTTCTGGCTCATTTAATTTCTATTATGAATAATGTATCATAGACTATTGTTTACCCGTTTATCAACTTAAAAGACAAATCACCCTGTTACATCACAAATCTGATTAAATCACTTTGATTGTACAAACACAAATTACAAGAAAGGGTCTGCAGTTGCCAGACTAATTAAATGGTCATAACACTTGTTTATAATTTGGACCTTAAAAAACAAATTTAATTCCACTAATGGTATTTTCAAGTTCTAATCTGCTTAGACTAGCGCTTAAATAGTAATTTATTTTTACATAAGCAAATAATCTTGCAACTTTTGAATTAATATAGGAAATAAAATTATTGATGTTGAACATCGAACTTAAGATAATAACATTCATCAGTTAGGGCTGATCTCAAAATTAATCTTTTGACATGTTTGTATTCTGTTAAAAATTACAACATTTCATGGAAAACATTTCATTTCAGGAACAAATCAACAAGGAACAATTAAAATTCATACATGCTTGATAAGGAACATCAAACTAAGACAACAGTGATATTGATTTAGAGCCAATTCAAAATCACACTTTTGAAACGTATGTATTCTATTCAATAAGTTACCATATTTCATGGAAATGTAAATTTCCAGGGACAAGGAACAATCAACATTTCTATGTGCTTGATAAAGAACACCAAACAATTCAATTAAGATTGGGCTTACCTTGCATTTGTTTGTGTAAAATAATTTTTTTTATTTTTGCGGGGAAATGGAACAATATATGTATAGTATTTATTTATAGTAGCTGCGCTATATAAATGTTCATATTATTATTATTATTATTATGTGTTTCGATATGGAACACTAAACTCAGACAATCAAACTCGTCACTTTGGGTTGATTTCAAAATGACCTGAATTCCATCACATCATAAACCTTGAAACCCACACACAAATCTAATAGAGCAAAACAAATATTTTGCAATTTGAAGAAGAGAAAATAGACAGGATAATACTCGCTGGTGAAGACAATATTTTGAATTGATAAAGTGTTATATGTACAGTACATGTATAAGCAATGATATACACACACATTGTAAATGGATTCTTTTTATAATTTAACAATTCTTTCAAAAACATTGTATTTCTATGCACATCAGCCACAACATTGTGAAATCTGTGAAACCTTTATTACAGATATAAAACATGGGGGAAAATAATCCAAGGGATGAAATATCCGAACAATATTCAACATATGCAATTTTCAATGTGCTGACAATAAACATTCCATTAATAAATTCAGAATTAATGAATGGTAGAAGCATGTAATCTAATAAAGACCCTGCATTATAAATGAGCTTGAAAACATGATACTTTCAATACTTTCACATTAATTTCAGACCATTAATAAGGAATTATTTCAGAAGTGCTGATTATTATGAAGTTTATAATTATCATTTCAGGTCATGCCATCTAGGAAATGTTAATATGATGATATAAATTGATTACATATTAAATACTGAGCACTTACATGTAACTCATAATATATATGCAAAGCCTGCAGCGTCAAAGAGTCCATTTTTATAGTAGTACACCACCATTAACCCAAACTTATGAATGTAATGCCTTGCACCCGAGTATATACATTTCATGTTCTTTTTAAAAGGAAAACTTTATAAGGAATATATACACATGTAATTGTACATTTACACCCTAACCTACTGAGCTCATATTCATAAAACCATACTGGCTAAGTTCTGTTCTAAGTCTTATTTAGATGGTAGTGCTAAGTAAGCAACATACAGTTTTCTTAGTAGTCACTCACTATTGTTATCCCGGTTACCTACTAAGTTGACCCTAGTTGACAACTAAAAGGATCTCTTGCTGCCTACTTAGTAGTCACTCACTATTGTTATCTCCATTACCTACTAAGTTGACCCTAGTTGACAACTAAAAGGATCTCTTGCTGCCTACTTAGTAGTCACTCACTATTGTTATCTCCATTACCTACTAAGTTGACCCTAGTTGACAACTAAAAGGATCTCTTGCTGCCTACTTAGTAGTCACTCACTATTGTTATCTCCATTACCTACTAAGTTGAGCCTAGTTGACAACTAAAAGGATCTCTTGCTGCCTACTTAGTTAGCCCTATCATCTATAAATAGACTTAGAATGGAACTAAGCTAGTATGGTGTTATGAATATGGACCCTGCTCGCTATAAGGCTCACTGGATCTTTTCCAGCTGCTATTCATATGAATCATCTCATTGAAATACGGATTAAATTCCTCTAAATAAATTCCAAATAGATACCAAATTAACAAGTGCAGCATTATATGCAAATTTGCACTTGGGTCTTGCCCTTTATGAATATCATTCTTTGTTGTATCAAAACAACTATCGTCAAAGTTTTATAATACAAGATTCTTCAGCCAAAATTATTTGAATACCTTTGTACATGTATTATGATATATATATGTAATATTTGTGTAAATGCCTGAATTTATTGGTAAATTTACATATTTACTTTAAAAAGTGCGAGGTTTTAGCCAACGGATGATCAGCTGACCACTTCCAACTTGATACTGTGGGTGTCATGTGCTATGCAATGCTAGAAATTAACTTTTTGTTTGCCTTGTGGCACTGTCGGGCAAATGAAGTAAAAACAAAAACCAAAACAATTTCAATTTCTAGTGGCCCAAAACCTGAAACTGGTGGCACCAAACAAATACAAATATTTAAACAAATTCTGTTACATTTAGTTGCCCATTGGGGACAGTGGAATTAAGGATCAATGTAATTTGGTGGCCCAAAGCTAATTCCATGCCAGCAGGCCTGTGGTAATTAAGAGCACTGGCTAAATAATTAATGGCAGTGGTAAATGTAAACCACTCCCCAAGTGGTTACATAACATTTTCTCTGACGACAATTGCTCCGCTATAACATTTTCATGAAGCAATACAGATTTCTTATCCCTCACCAAATACATGACCCTATTAATTCAACAATCCTAATGACCCTTACTTACCCAACTAGAATGATAAAGTGGCGATAAATATTTGGAGCAATTATTGACGGAGCAATTAGTCATGCCATTCCGAAAGCAAGGGACTAATAGTACAGTGGAAACTTGTATAAGGTCATTGGGACCATGAACATTACCTAGACTATATGCATCATGTATCTTGTTATATCAGGGTCACTTAAAAACATAAAACATAAAGAGCTCATACCAGTTACAAGGTGCCATTAAATGTGACCGGCTATATAGCAAAACCCAGCACTTGTCGGTAATTCATGTTTTGAAGAAATGGGCATTTTAAGTTCACACAATGTGTGTAATATTAAAACAATAATATCATCACCAATTATTGACCATTTAATTAGAACAAAGGATCAAAAGGCAGCTTGTGACGAGGCCTTTGTAATGGTATGAAAATCTACATTTTGATTGTTACCGACAAGTGCCGGGTTTTGCTATAGCTGGTCACAAATAATCAAGTACCATCTACTGCTTGTTACGCATCTAGAGAACCCTAGCTACATGTAGGTAGATGTATATCCACACACACACAAACACACACACATACTTGTAAGAGCCTTCAATCGGGGATATGGTTTTTTCAATATTATAAACACCTTCAAACGGGGATATGCCCGTTTGTTTAATGATGTTTGGCTTGTCCCCGGTTTGCTGGTGTGTAAACATGGCAATATGCCCAATTGGCGGGTTTAAAAATACACACACATTCACTTGCATACACACACACACACACTTACACACCCACTATGTAAAAAAACGTGCAAAACGGGCATATAAGGGATATCCTTAAAAAATCATACCATACAGTACAGCCCTTAAGACGATCCCTGAAGCACTATACCCCCCTGTTCGGAAACCGGGGATTTGCCCGGTTTCCGGAATATCCCCGTTTTGCCGGTGTTTAAACTTGTGTGTATCCCCGATTGACGGTCCTTACACACGCACACACACACACACACACACACAGTAACAATACATCCATTTTACCCTGTATATAATATGATGTTTAAGAAAATGTGCCTTTTCAGAATCGTCACATTGATATTAAAAACCTTGAGCATTTCTTTAGGAAACAATGAACTAAAGTGAATAGTGAAAACAAATGTACATTATTGTGTAGAGTAGTTAATGATATTTCCTGGAATTCAGGATCATGGTAGAGATATTATTTGAAATGAGTAGTAAAATTAACATTCCTTTTACAATACACATCAAGCCTAATGTTATTTGTGACCAGACATGGATTTAATGTCTTCTAGGTAATGATGATGATGGTACATATGAATTCCATACATCAAAAACATCAACAAAAGCATTGGAAATGGTTTCTAGGTAATATCACAGCCATAAAACCTTCTAGCTCAGTGGTTATGACACTGGTCTGGCAATCAGGAGGTCTCGGGTTCCATTCCCTGTATTCATAATATGTCCTTTCTCTTCTTCCATGAAATTCCACACATGAAATCCACCATTTTTCTTCACTCATTTTTACATTCATAATATGTACTCTCCATTCAGCTTATTCCACTGTTTCTGTCTATTTTTTTAGAATTAAGTGATAACTCTTTCACATTTCTCTCCATATTTTTGAGGTGTCTCATTCCTTATCTGATATGTACACGTTCCTGTGAAGAGGTGGTCTGGTCTAGTTGTCAGAGCTCTGCTCTTTGCACTACTCAGCCCAGGTTCGATCTGAGGCTGCGTCTCTCAGATGGTGACGATGAAGGGCGGTCCCAGACGTAAATAATCAAAATTGGTTGAACGCATCTGTAAAGACCAAATTACCAACCAACCATCCTTCTTTTTCTATTAAAACTAGGCTCCTTCATTGTTCCATGTATGTACGTGTACTGAATGTGCGCAGCTTTGTCCTGAAAACTCATTCTTATTTCAGGATTGGCAGAATATTAGCTTAGAGACTGAAGACTAGTTCGTTCCAGGACCAGTTGTTTACTAGGACTAGTTCATCCCAGGACGTTCATCCCAGGACTTGTTCAATCCAGGACTAGTTGTTCCCAGGTCAAGGACTAGTTGTTCCCAGTACCAGGACTAGTTGTTTTCATACTGCTGGAGGACTGCGGTAGATGGGCGTCTCGCTGCGTCCGTGTGAGACTGAAAAGACAGACATGAGAGACCAAAAAGGGTGGTTATATTTAGAAAGAATAATGCCTACCTTGATTATGTGTAAATGGGTAAGTGGTAACTTGTAAATAAATATGTATCAAGCTAGTTGTTTATTTGTTTCTTTGAATTGAAAAGCTTTTCATAGTTAAAAATAGTTTTTGGAAAATCAAACAAAATCATAAAATATTTACATTATCACAAATTGAGAATTGCCATTCAAAAGTTACATGAAATTTATACGTGCAAATTGAATGTAATACATTCTCACAAAATCTGAAATATATCTTTAAGGATCTCACTTGCACTGATCTAAACCTTTTTTTTAATGAATCAAACAAGTCAAACAGAATAGGACAACTAGATCCCTCAACAAATGTTGACTGTATATTTGTTCCCACATATTACACCTCAGAACGCATGCAATGGGCATAGCGTGGTCAGACTAATCGGGAAGGGAGGGGGCATTACGAATTACTGGGGGTGCACACTATAGATTTTTTCATTTTATAACAAATTTTCCCCATATTATATTTTGTAATTGTTTTTCTCAAAAAATAATTTAGGGGGCCTGTGCCCCCCATGCCCCCCTGGCGCTACGCCGCTGGATACAAATGCTGGTCACCATTCCAAATGGATGCATTAATTAAGCTTTGTCGTACCATGCAATGATACATACCTTTAATTCCAACGCATTAAGGGGGTCAGAGGTTCAAAAAGGGGGGGCTAATCACACTGAACAAAAGCCTCACTCGGTGTCATCTTACTTCATTACTGGCAAGGCTAAATGTCAAACGGTAATGTAAGACTGCCACAGCAGTAACCCAATCCCCTTTCTCAAAAGTTTCGTCCGGAAATAATTTTCTTTTATCACGTATCATTGCATATAATTGCATGTCTTTTTGACCTTATACAGCCTGCCTATAGAGGCCACAAGAAGTAATCCCTTGCAGAGAAAAACAATATGAAACCTACCCTTGAGGTCACCTGTCTACAGTGTCCACATTACTTGTTTTGATTAAAAGGTCACCACATACGATTTCAATATTACAGAGCCTGTTTATACAGATCACCTGTTTACAGTGGCCACTTTACTTGTTTCGATTAACCCGTTCCCTTCGAGATTCTAACATCTCCATAATCTCCATAGACTTTATACCCGACCCACTCGGTTCCCGAAGTCAAGGGGTTAAAAGGTCACCACATACGGTTTAAAAATTACAGAGCCTGTTTATACAGATCACCTGTTTACAGTGGCCACTCTTGTTTACTTTTATTAGACGGTCACATCACACAAGATTGACTGTACATGAGAACAAAATTAACCCAAACTAAATTGAATTCACACTTACAAATGGCGTCCTCTCCCCGAATTTAGACCAGAAGGTGACCTGGCTAGTGATGGCTCGACTGGTCCTCTGGTCAAAGCACTGACACGATGAGAAAGGAGGTGAGTAGAGGTGAAGACTGGCCGCCATGTCGCTGTGACTGACATTCTCAACCCGGTGTAAACCCTTGGAATCTAGCAAAGAAAGCAAACAGGTTTTTACATTATCAAATGGTTTGGTAGTGGAAAAGTTAAAGGTGCACCTGTAAAGTGTCAGATATTGCCCAAAATGACATTTGAGACTTCAATCCTATACTAAAATCATTGTAAGATATGTCCGAATGATGAGTGAAAGTTTCATTGAAAAGGAACACTGCTTTCCTGGTTTAAAAAGCGAAAATTTGTGTCAGCATTTACAACGAATTACTGTATGACGTGTATGAGGTTTATGACCGTTCATTAGCGCTCTTGAGCTGAATGATTATCATTGATAGATATCGTCATACTATAGGGGCATTCGAAAAAATCTAACCCTATTTTATTCTTCTCTTACCATAAGCCAAACAACACAGTAAAAGAGAAATGTGGAAGCTCAAATTATTTTTTGCGGAGTTAGACACTTTACAGGTGCACCTTTAACTGTGTGGTAGTTCTACTGGTCACTGTGGCTAACGTCTTAACTCGGTGTAATCCCTTTGAACGTAGCACAATCATGAAAAATTAGCAAAGAATATAGGTTCCCTCAACAAAACAAAGCATTTTATATTATAAAATATGATATTCAACTGTTGCTTAAAGAAAAAAAAAAAATATTGCAAAGAGGAAACAACAAACACAAACTTGCGTCATTATTATAATCTACTTTATTCACTAAATTAAATTAATCAGTTCCACTTATTTGTAATTGTCTACATACGTCTTGCGACCCAAGGTTTGCGGAACATGATATCACCTTCATGCATGATATCATGAATTATATTCTTAATATAATTTAAAGTGATCCATTAACTTTGTCAAATTCAAACAAAATCACTGGGATATTTCACACTTCTCTTGTACCTTGTTGTTTGGCTTATGGTAACAGAAGAATTAAATGGGTTTATATTTTTCATATGTCTCCCTTATTATGGAGGTATCTAAGATAGAATTTGAAAGCATCTATAGACGCTTTCAACAGTAGTCAAGAGTATCTGCTTTAGTCTACATAGTTTCTGAATTTGGATACTTCATGCCAACGATCGGGATAAAATCAGACATTGATTAATATTATTCCTTTTCTATGAAAATCTCACATATCATTCTCAAGAATCTTACAATGAATTTGGTATATGATTGAAGTCTCAATCACTATCAAGTATAAATTAATACTAATTATACTAATTATACGTTTATATAAAGTGAATGTATTACTTTAATGCTTTCACTTACAATATTTGTATTAAACATGACGTCAATAATGCAATTGTTTCAGTAAATATCTACTCATAATTACATTCCCAAACAGGAGATCAGTCTCAGGAACAATTTATACTACCTTCATTTGACAATATTAAATTAAATGCAGAAGCACTCTTACTAATGTTGGTAGAGGCATTTCATGCAGGCATTTTTTATTGATTTTCACTGTGCATGCTAGCAGTGAAACAGAAATAAATGTAATTACAAATCAGTTCAATCAAATTATCTGTAATATTTCCCCAGACATATCTAACAGAATGTCATACCATAAATTTGATTATTATATCCTGTTCCTACTGTATTCGGCATACAGCATAATTCTGTACCAGTAGTTCTGCATTGAACCAAATATTATATTATATAAAAGGTGTGACTCCACTTTGACAAATATATTATTGAATGGAATTGAAACCATATACAAGGCTCGACACTCGCACTGGCCCGCTGGCCCGGGGCCAGTGAAATTGCACTTGGGGCCAGCAAAATGTATAAAAGTCATCTTTTGGTGGCCCGATCGGGCAAGCAGGTTTTCAACCCGACATTGACAAAATTAAAATATCTTTGTTTTCTTTTATGTCATGCTTCATCTGTAATCACAGGTTTGTTTAGGAAAGAGTGATATTTTGAATAGTAAAAAGCTTACTCATGAAATACAATTAGGGGGCCAGTAAATTTTCTTTCGGGCCACCAGAATAGGGGAATAAACTATTTCACTGGCCCGATCGGGCCACTGACTAAAAAGGTGAGTGTGGAGCCCTGCCATATAGTATAGGTCCAATGGTTGACTGCATATTTGAAAAACGAATGTAATCTTCTTTTGTCAATAGTCTGGTATGTACTAATGATCTAACATTAATGAGTAATTCTTTACATTGTAAACAAGGCTGGTATCAATTCAAGCTTGCAATATTGGTTTCCTGCATTCCTCCTCTTTCCTTTCTTTCCCAATTAATTATGAAGGCTGATTGTAAATTGGAATTGTATCTATGTAATATTACTCAGGTTTATATTATATGGTTTATGTCATTGAAATGTGTTGATTATATTTTTGTTGACATTGTTCTTGTAAATGGAAAATGCAGAAATAAAACCGAAACTAAAATATCTGGGGTGCAAACAAATATTTTTGTTGACATTGTTCTTGTAAATGGAAAATGCAGTAATGAAACTGAAACTAAAATATCTGGGGCGCAACAAAATATCTAGAATAATTCAGTTAGCAGCTCTGTATTGAAGCAAACATTAAACGATATAAAGAGTGATATCAACAGAAGTCTTGTGACAAAACTTCTAGTCGTATGTTTCATCTTGGGTATCACTATAATCAATGTTTTTCAAACCAGTTTGATCTGTTCTGACCGGACACTGGAGGCTGCCATGTTTTTAAACTGTATATGAAACGACCTTGCATTAACAATAGTGGGTTACATAACAACTGACATAGCAGCAGATTCAACAACAGCGGTTACATAACCCACTTTTGTTAGTGTACTCTCAGATGCACTCAGATGATGTTTCATGTGGAACCGTTGGAAAAACATGGCAGCCTCCAGTGGTCAGTGAAACAGTTGATAGTGGTTCAAAAAACATTGATTATTTCCATTATTAGTGATATCCAAGATGAAATATTGACTAGAAGTGACAGGAATTCTGCATCTATCAGTAACAGCAAGCAATTTGTAAAAAGTCTTCAAATAGTGTGTGTTCTTTTAATAACACTTGTGATAGTTTTTACCATTGATGTAGGCTACTTGGTCTCTGTGGTAATCGTTGACTGCAAGCTCTCTCATTTCGCTCTTCTTCCGGGGTTCCTCAGGCCAGGCGAACAGGGTTTCCCTCAGGGTGCCATCAAGGATCTTCATGAAACAGTGTGCATCGGAATGGCTGTGAATTGAGCTGGAAAAAGAGATGAAGATACAAAAGTGAATCAAAAATTTAACTTGGTCACTAAAAACAAACAAAAAATTTCTAGTTCAGTTGCTCAGGCCAGACGAACATGGTTTCGCTCAACGTGCCTTCTAGAATCTTCATGAAACAGTATGCATCAGAATGGCTGTGATTTGAGCTGGATGGAGAGGAAAGTATGTACGCAATTTTTTGTCCGAAATTGACCCCTCCTCCCCCCTGTACACACTTTTTTTGCATGTGGTTGAATGGAGCGTACGCATCAGCTTGAATCCCACCCCCCCCCCCTTTTGTGCGTACGTACGTACTTTGTACATTATGGCCCCTAAGTATAAAAAGGGATCTAAAAATACTGAGAATCTGGTTTCTAGAGTATGGTCTTCTGGCCAGGCAAACAATGTTTCTCTAACCTGCCTTCTATTCCAGGATCATTTGCTGTATATATTGAGCTGTGGGGGAAAGTTATTTTTTTCACATGATGTCAACAAATTTAGAGTTTCTCTTCGTTTGAAAAAAGTACTTTATCTCCTGACGACGAATAGTCAACCTATTTGAAACGTCGATCCCCTCCTACCATCCACCCTCTCCTCACAATACCAACATCTCAACAGTCCTTTCTAGGACTACCAACAGTCCTTTCTAGGACTACCAACAGCCCTTTTTAGGACACTAGAAATAATACCAACAGTCCTTTTCAGGACTATCCCAACAGTCCTTTCTAGGACTACCAACAGTCCTTTCTAGGACTACAAACAGTCCTTTTTAATCCTTTTCAGGACTCACCAATCCTCCCATCTTACATGGTGCAACCGCAAACCACACATATTAAGTACTTTATAGGAATGTACTGTCATTTTGCTGTATGTGATTTACTGGGCTTTTAGGATGAAATTAGGGATGAATACAAAATCACTATCGCATTTCTATTGCCAGTGCTAGCCAAAATAATCTTGAAAAAAGGATTGTTTTCTAAATTTGTAAGAATTCAGCCTATGTAGTTGGTATTTTACAGAAATTATTTCAGTGCAAAACTTGGGAAGCTATATTATGGCTGATACACATTACATGCATTACAGACTGTGTGTAATGTCAGCCAGTCTTTGAAGGATAAACAGACCCCCTGAGCATCGGCTAACAATTGGTCTCAAAATCAATGGATGGGCTATAGACTAAACATACATCTAGGAAGGAGTCTTTTGTTCGAAAGAAGATTTTAATCAATGTGCACACTACAAAGTACAAATGCTGAGTTTGCACTCAGTCAGCCACACCTTCCATGACTTCTACACAAATAAGGAAGAAGAGGCACATTTGTTTAACTTAAGTCCCGGTCAATATAACCTGATAGCGTAAACGGATGTGTGACAGATAATAAATTATCCGTTGGATAATTTGATTTTGCAAATTTTCAATTCAATCCATTTATGCTATCCGGTAATATGTGACATGGCCTTTACTAACCAAAGTAAAGTAATTTTTGTGTGAGTTCTTGTGGTGACACACAACATTCTATTTGCTCTAGGGAAAACAAATGGGTAGATGATTTAACTGAGCCCTGGGCACTTTGTAAAGGTGGAATTGGCGAATCATTCAAGCTTTCTTACAAATTGTAAAAACTAATATGCACAAAGGCTTATGTGCAATGAGACGGTAATTAATAAGAGTCTCTGATGTTTAGTTTACTTGAGAGCTGAGAATTACCAGGTCAATTGAATAAACTTTTATTCCCACATGCCACCTAGAGAGGTTTAGAGAAATAACATGTACTTCCCAAATTGTGACACAAAGGAAGTTGTTCACACAAATCTTTAGACCTTTTGTTATCGGACGTATCCATTTTCTGGTCCTGGTCTTGGTACGTCGTGTCACTTGACCATGCACTGCACATCCTCTACCACATTAACACATCCAGTACCATAATCTAGGAGGCACATAACACGCCTACGTACTGTACTCTGCATGATGGTGGGGTTGGTCCAAATTTTATGTCACACTCATTAAAAAAACGTCATATTTCCTTATTTTCTAGTGCATAAAACATATTTCTGTGAATATAATTTGATCTTTGTATATTGATGGCCGTTTCATCTTCGCAACAAGACTATCAGGTGGCTAAACAGACACATCAGATAGCTTTCCACCACAGGATTGTGTCGATTGATGAAACTGTTATTTACCCACGCCACCTAGCAAGGTTCAGAGAGATAACGTACTTCCTAAATTGTGAAATCACCACATAAAGGAAGTTGTTCACTCTAATGATCTAATCGATCAACTTTTTTTGTTGCACGTCTCCACTACCTGACCTGGTAGTGGTACATCACGTCACTTGACCACGCACTGCACATCCTCTATCACATTAACAAATCCAGTACTATGATCTAGAACACACATACCGTGCATACTCTGCATGCGAGTGGGACAGTTCCTAGCTATTTGTGCCGTACATCATGTATCATTTATATATATCTGAATGTATATCTAACAGATGAAACATATTTCTGTGAATATAATTTGATCTTTGTATACATGTACATACAATGTGAATGATACATGAAAAGTTGGTTGCTTCATCTTTAGATAGTTTCGCAACAGGGTTATCACTCATACTTTTTTTTTAGGTGGCCAAACTGACACATCAGATAGCTTCCCATCATAAGATTGTTGTTGATCCTCATTTGATGTGGCCAATACAAGTTACTAGTGGCCCAATTAAATTTCTAGCGGTCATTTGTTCTCGGGGTACTGCCAAATTAAATAATGATCGTTGTTGTACCCTTTAAGTATGATGTTTAATTGTATTTAATGTGGACCTACTTTAACAAACTGATACTGGACGACATTTAAATAGCTCTCCCAGTGATTTCAAGAATACTTTATTTGATCTCTTCATTTCTACAGTCTTACCTGCCCTGACCTTCACCCCAGCACAGGACCATGAGGTTGAAGCGCCCATTCCCTTCATCCACCAGATTCCTTGTGTATCTGTAACATTTAGAATGACAAGAGGGAAAATTAAAACAAATTTGAGAGGGTTGATAGGAGAAGGAAAATACATCGGCATAGCTGAAGAAAACATTATCAATACAAAAGTAAACAAAGAGGTGATGAGTGTTAATTATAAAACAATTAGACAAGTGGAGGCATGGTGAAGAATGATTTTAAAAAATTTGTTGGCAAGGACTTCAGGAATAACATCATCATCATATATCTTTCTGCAATTTTGCTTTTAACCTACAGTACCAGTATTTCCCCTGATAACACAAGTTGTAAACATACACCAAATGTTTTGTTTGTTTACAGACTTTAGTTTTATGGGAGCGTAATACTTTTCACATTTACAGGGATCTACGTAGTAACATTGTTAAAATCCTCAAAACTTTAGCGGTTCTCCCATACATCATTCTATTCGTATGATCAAAGAATGGAACAGTTTTCGGTTTTACAAATTCTCTTCCATTATTAAGATATGTATGAGTGAAGTGTTCCGATTTATAATTATCTACTGGATAACAAAGTCAGAGCAATGAGTTTAGCGAATATCAATTTGCATTTTCGCTCATTACTCAATCACATGACATTCATTTATAATAGAATTGTCACACATCACTCAGTGCACCTGACTCTGAACATCAGATCACAGACACATGTACTGTGTATGTATTTTATCAACCATTTGCCAGTTTTTTGCACATCCCCTCATGCTTGCATTGGTCTCCATTGACTATTTACAAGGCAGATTTTAATTTCATTACATGGGATACAAGCTTGTAGGCAGCATCCAGGTGACAGAGTTGAATATCACAAGCTGATGATGCATGTGGATGATTAAGTTCAATAGGCTAAAGCCAGTCTGATCCACATCTTTCCAGCTAATTACATGTTGTGATGCACAGGTAAATATGTACTCTAGTCTTAATACGTGGTATTTGTCATCACAATCAACCCACGCAATTCCACTCTAAAATAATAATAAATAATATAAATATACATATAGCGCACTTATCTAAACAAAAATACACAAGGCGCTACAACACTACAAACAAAACAACGAACATTCAACAGTATTGTCTCTTTACAAAAATTTAACAAATATCATACAATTATATTAATAGCTTTGGGTAAATAAAAAAGCTTTCAGATGCCTCTGGAAAGTTTCCAGGCACTGAACATTTAATACAAATGTCACTGGGTAACTTATTCCAAAGGACGGGCAACATGCGTGAATGCACGATCACCAAATCTCAACAATAATAAACACTTCCCCAGATATACATAAATGACTGCAAATGCAAATATTCTTGTATGATAGGCATTATTTGATCAGTATGGATAACTAATCTTGTACTTTGTAAGATGGTTGAAGGGTAAACTAATGGATTCAGAACCATTTTCAGGAAGTGATGTGTGAAATACATGCAGACTGCAAGCTTTCAATTTGTTTCAAGCAACAATTGAATTACATTTACCCAATAATGTACTTACAATCTACCCTGTGTATACATGGGTCTTAATACATTTATACTAGGGTGCATTTCATTGAGGCCTCTACTAAATGTATTTGGAAAAACAAGTATATCATAATATAGTATTAAAGGGACTTAGTAACATTGTCCAAATCCTCAAAATCCAATTGGAATTCTAGCGGTTCCCTCATACCTTGTTGCATTCATATTAAAAATAAAAGCATGGGACAGGTTTCGGTTTTTCAAATTTACATTTTGTTCAAAAGATATTTACGATTGAAGTGTTCGGATGTTAAATTATCTACGGGATCTTTTAAGCCGTGTATTTGTGTAAGTTTATCACTTTGCATTTTCGCTCATTTTTCAGACAAATATCATCAAATTAACTTGACATTTTCACACATTACTTTCTGGACATATCAGATCACACCAATACACATTTTATTAACCATGCATCACTGTTTGCACAGTTTGTCAACAAAGTTAATAGATCCCTTCAATACCTCAAGTTCATGCGTCCCTTTTACCATCTGAAATTACTACTACATACATCCAGCATTCCAGCCACAATCATTATTAAAAAATAATGGTAGCACAATATTTGTTTTAGGTTGTTTGCCCAATCCTAAAGATCCTTGTTTGATAATAATACAACCAGGTTTATTTTAACTTAAAGAAAAGTCTACAACCACTGACACGACAGGGAAATATACCATCTGGAAAACATGCATTCATACACGTCCTTCACGCACGTACACACCAATGTACATCCACCCACGGTCCCACACAAACATAATGATTGCATTCCTTTCTTTGTATGATACATACATACATACACATTGCCATTTACTCAGTATATGACTCAGTACTCAGTAGTATACATGTAGCTTCAAGTCAAAATGTCAGCTCAAGATTATATTGTGCATGAATATCATCTACCACTACCATGGATCAAAATGATAGACTTACAGTATTTTGTAATATCAATTTCAATACAACTTACAGGCCTGTAAGGCAGTCATGCAACCATGCACTGTTGATTATCTGAACATGAAGTTATTGTTAACACTCTTTGACCAGCCACACCCCCCCCCCCCCCAAACCCCCTTTTCAGAGAACAGCTCAACCGTATTCAATGTTCTGGATTTTTGTCATTCATTTGACCATAGAACTACAATGTACCACCCCATGTCTATGATTTGACCGACTTCCAGAGCAAAGACAACAATCCTGGAATCTTGTACATGTATTTCAATAAACTATACAGACCAATAAGGCAACATGAACTATTGATTATCTGACCATGTAGTTATTGTAAACACTTCTTGATCAGTCAACCCCCCCCCCCCCCCCCCCCCCCCCATTCCAGAAAACAGTGCAATGTTTTGGATTTTTCGTCATACATTTGGCTCACTTCCAAAGCAAAGACAAGCAATAGTCAAGAGCATGAGGTAGATAGGATCCTCGATTCTGATTGGCTGAGGCAGGAGGGTGTGTTGGGGGATTGGTTTTCTGTTAGCTCAGTGACCTGCTGCCACATCACACACATGACTAGTGTGTGTTTCACTGTGTGTATCATAGTGTGATTCAAGTGTTGTGTACAATCAAGGAGGTATAGAAAACCTTGCTACAAGGGCATGGTACATGTACTGTGTACTGGCTACTCCCACCTTTATGTACAGCACCATGGAAAAATACTATACAGTTCATAAAACATTATGCACTGAAATAATTTGTGCAAGAGCTAGAGACCACTGAAGCTTTGAACTGTACTGTACAATCTAAATTACAATGGTTACAACTTACAACTGAGTGTAACTACGATGAAGATGAAGTCATGAAGAAACACGAAAATTGTCAAGTAAACAGCATGGTAAACTTTTGATTACTAATTAGATGCAAACCTAATTTATTATAGGCTAATATATAATTAAAATTTAACAAACGGAATACAGATTCCATGAAGGTGTACAAACAACAATATCAATTTGACATACTATACTACTACCAGCAATTATTCACTCTTCAATCTGATGTAATCTAGTTTACTTATGATGCAAAAATACTGCTGAAAACTGCTTATCCAGTACTGCATGTGTAGTAAAATGAGAGTCAATGATGTATGGCCTACATTTTTTTATCCTAGCAGAATCTTCTTCAGAGGCTCTAGTTTACTAATATCGCAATTACTACAATAATGTATCAACTGTGCATTACTGGCAGAATCATGTGAATATGGAATACATTCTTACTAGTTAGTAACACATAACTGAAATTTTAACTGAAATGTTGTGCACTTGTGACGGCTGTATAAGATATTATTTCCAAATGTTGAGTGGAAATTGGAAAAGTTTCTTGTATAAAGCCAAAATCTGTTTTTCCGGGGAATTCACTTTTTAATCTTCCGCTTTGTGGTTTCAAAAGAATAAAACAAAAAAAAACATAATATCTGTCAGACTGACAAACATGTGAACACAGTCACACACTGCATAGACAGTGCATGAATGGAGTGAGATACAGAACTTTCCCTAAATACGATCCAATTTAAATACCGTAGACTCATTTGCATTGCTCGAAATTAGTACAGGCCCTCTCTCTGGCCCATGGCCACTAAAATGTAGCTTCGGGACACCAAATTTCAATAATCCTAAAATCTAAATACGACTGACCTGAGTGAATGGGTAACCAAATATAACAGAATATGTTGTTTTTCATTGTTTAGGGCCACTCAATTTGAATTTTTAAATTTTTTTCATGCACAAGGAAACTTTAGGGTTAATTTCTAGCAATATTGTTGCTTTATAATATTATTTGTAGTTAGCCTACACACAGACTCCTGGGCCCCGTTTCATGAATAGGTCTCATCTCTGAACGTACACAACTTTGGTATATTTTTGACATTTATGGTAACACGTGTTGTATGAAAGCCTTTGCTAATATACTTCCAACCTTGTCCTTCGTGATGGGAACAAATGCCATCCGTATGTCCGTATAGATCAGTCACCGTCACGTGACAGTTAAGATGGTCTTGGCGAAGACCCTTTTATGAAACAGGCCCCTTTAGGAAAGCTACTATGTCTGTGTATGATGTATCTATAGGCTACCTACAAATAAAATGAGGCTTCAAAAGACATTTCATATCCAAAAGCCAATTACTCGTCTGAACTACATGTACATTTGGTCATGCGTCGTGAGGTCGCCTCCTTTTGCGTTACATGCCATTTTGGGCTTCTGCGGGACAATGTTACAGTTGAGAGCCAATATTTTCTGAGGAAGACCCCCTACCCTATCAAAACTATACATTTTCTGAAAGGAAATTACCCAAGGAACCCAAATATGCACTCAGAAATAACACTGGGTGTGCAGTTAATTGTTCATATTGACCAAAACATGAAATTTTGTTTACAGTTTTAGAGGTCAATAATTTCCTGATAACTTTTTCTAAAGTAGCTCTAGACAAGAAATTATAATGTTTTCTTGCAGAGCAGACTTAGACCTTTACAGCAATATAATATTGTATGGGGTAAATTATTATTTTACAGGAAATTTTTTTATTCATACTTCATGAATTCTTTTTGCTTTAAATAATCAATAATTTTCACTAAGTAGGAGTCACTAGATGAATGGAATATAGAGTAAAGCTTAGATATGATGAGCCATAATACAGTTTGATAAGTAAGCTTTAATTTGATACCAAATTTGTATTCTGAAACCTTTTATTTTTCAAGATATTAACGTTTTTACCAAGAATTCACAAAATGTATTGGTCAAGATTGTGCCCCCATAGAGTCTGTACAGGAAACCCCCAATTTTCTTCGTTTGTGTTGATTTAATAAAAAAATTATTTGGCAAAGACACTTTTCAATCATTTGACATTAAAGTTCAATATGTAAGCTTTCATTTCATACCAAAATTGAAGATATACATGTAGTTTTGACAAAGTTATTAACATTTTAAGAAAAATTGCGCTTTGAGAGTCATTTCCCCATAGACTTTGTACACGGGCGCCGCTTCCTGCTCCACCCTCCGGCTTAAACCTTCAAACGGCTGTATCTCGATCTTAAATAGAGGTACCTTTGAAACTTTGCAGAATGATAGCATTTTGATAGCCCTTTCAAATGATACCAAATTTATTCAGAAGGGATTTTTGGTTTTGAAAATATGAAGTAAAATGCACCAAAAAAATCCCAAAAATGTAACGGCTCCACCCTATTTGGAGGCGAGTTCATGACACACGACCATTTATGTCTTCCATGGATTATAAACTTGTTTTTAAAATGGAGGGCATTATTGACAAAGTAATTTGGCAACAATAAAATTTGGCAACAATAAAGAAAAGCACTTCACTATTTATAAATGCTATAAATTTAGAGTGTTAGATTGTTTTTTCCACAAAATGATGGTAAACTTACATACATGTACCGTACATGTTATTATCAAACTTTTACATAAAATGCACAAAAGTTATAAATTTAGAGTGTTAAATTGTATTTCAACAAAATGATCATAAAATGCAAAAAAAAGTTAAATCCTATAAATAAGATACTAATTATGACCTTACACCACAAAACGACCAATAAGTCGGGAAAACTGATTGTGCTGCTTTTCATAAAACATTAAAATAGAAGTCATTACCTTTAAAATGGTACATGTATATCATTTGTCATATTTGGACTTCAGAAGCAAACCCTCTCAAAATGAACACCAAAGATTTGGAATATGGCTGAAGCATTTTTAAAATAAGGGAGAAACGGGCAATTTAAAAGATCAGTTTCCGTTAAAGCGCTGTAATAAGATCACATTTATTTGATGAAAAAATAATATTTAAACATGATTTCCGACGCTCAAAATGTTACAGAAGCTAGATTAAAATATGTTTATTCAGGAAATACCAAAATCCTAAATCTCATATTTTTAACCAAATTTGACTATTTTAGCTAATAAAAGAGAAACTACCACAGCGACATAACAGTCGTTATGTGGTACACGTAAGGTCACAATTGATCTACTATTATATGGTTTCATATTATGAAATACCAGGGCCAGGCCATGGCCAGGGACTCTGGGCTTCATCAACTAGAAAGTCAAAAACAAAACAAACAAGTTGATTAGAATCATTAGAGCTCAAGTGCTCAACCCTTTTCTCTGATCACAATATCCTGGAAACTTTATTCACAAATTCTGAACTCTTATCTATTAATTATCCAGTATTAAAGGGTAGATGTCAATTGGATACTCAGAAAATTTGGATAAAGAGCCTGGAATAAGATTAATACAATCATCCAGTGCATATTTTGTAATGTTGAATTTCTTTTCCTGAACAATTTTAATTCTCTCTTGTATCCATTTTGTTAAGTTACCAAAATATCATTATCAGTATTCTATCTTGAACTTTTATTTATAACTTTTACCTGGATGTAGGAGTGCATGACCGCTAGGTATAATGCACCGGTTAGGAGAGGGGCACTGTTTTTGTTTGTTCTAGTTGTAACATATGTGGCTCTTGCTGACCTTGATTTGATAAACCTTTGGTGATGGGCTGTCTACAACTTCAGTTGGGAGTTGGTTCCAGGCCAGCGTTGTTTCAATGAAATAAGAATGTTTTGAATGCTGTGAACATTGCAATGTTGTAGTACTGTGTAACACTTATGATGGTTTGTTTCTTGTCTTTCTATGATATTCTGATGTATTAAAGTTTCTAAATTTGACCCAAATTACCACATTGCACTATTGCCTGCACGAGTGTTTGCTGACAGATATGTGTGCATTATAATATAATCATTATTATTGTAAGATGAAATAAAAATGTGACAAATTTTGTATCTATATCATATTTTGTTTTTAAAAGTCATTGCTCTAAACTGTACTATCATCTGAAACAAATTGTTCACATGCACGATTGCTTGAGTTGTTTGCAACTATTTTATAACGGTTTCTTTTGAATTATTATTAATATCAATTAAAGTGGTTACTTGAATTAGTTCTATAACATAGACGAATACAGAAATGTAAGTATAAATGGAATTTAAAACAAAAAACAAGAAAACAAGAAAACTAGAAAAAAGGAAGTTAAGAACATGAAAAACATAACGATATAGATTAATAGAATATATTTCACTGATAACTATATTTTCAAAGGGGGGGGGGGGGGTGTAAAAAAATGGCATTGGCACTTTGCAGGTAGGTTGTTACACTTACACAAACTTGTCTGCAGGATGTCAATCAACTCAATGTAAATGCCAATAATAAAAATGTGCGTATGTCCTTCATCGTTTTGCACAATACGTACCTATGACGATCATAGTCTGCAAATTTATCCCAGTCATCTTCGTTGCTCTCATAATTCTCCATGACTGCCTGCACATTTTCAACGTTGACCCTGTCGCTGGAAAAGAGGATATGGAGACTCTCGATCAGTTCCTGCAGGCTTGCCGGTTTCAAGTTGAAGTTTTCGCTGTCCACCTCCATTTTTCACAAAAACTATGATTGAAATTAAGATGTCCAAACGCCAAGAAAATATAGATCTAACAGTGATCCCCTTGTCACAGCTATAATGTGTGCATTAAACTGTTTTAAGTTCGGGGCAGATCAAATTCTTAATCATTTACAAGTAACAATGCAGCTGCAGGCAAGCGAGGACGAGTTTGCTGCCACGTCTTCTGATCCTTGCGGTGATCTCTGCTGGATTCTACGCCGACCAGCCGGGGTCAACGAAGTGGGGAGGTACGCGCTCAGCCTCAACTCTCACCGAGTGAGGAGGATAGAGTGAACAAAGTCAAAGACAAGTAGATTAATATCTACCACAACTTCTGGAATATTTGACGCTCTTTTCTTACCAAAACTATCTCCAATTATTCACGCAATGACTGCTACAATAAGTTGTGCTGGTTGTTAGATAAAATAAATAATGTTTATCTGGCGGATTTTGTGGGCACTTCAGTCTCCACACTTTCCTCGTTTACTATGCAATATGCCGGCTATATTGCGCGCGCTACAAATACGGTACTACAGTACACGTACCGGCCGGACGTACGTGTACGTAAACCTACTCACAATCATGCACTGTATATCAGAGAGGTGGTGGACAGGACTCTTCCCACCTCTCTGATCCTGGCGCTCATATCAAATGAAATTCAATTGTTTATTGCCAATAATAATCAGTTGAATATTTACAATTTACAATAAATATGAATATACATATTCATATTACAGATAAATCAGTAATACATCTAAAAATGTATAATACAGTGGAAGAGTACGCAGGGGGGGGGGGGGGGGGGGGGGGGGTGTTGTGGGAGGTTAAACACACCCCCTTTGGCTCTGTCTCCCCTCCCCCCCCCCCCCCCCCCCCCCAAAAAAAAAAGAAGGGAATCTTACACAAGACTGGAAGTAATTTGACTCCAACTTAAAGGGGACGTCGGCGTTGGAAAAAAATACTTGTCTAATTATATATACGCCCATAACTTGTTACTCTTATACGGTCTCTATAATAAAATAATCACACTATTATTACTGAAATGATCGAGCCAATAGAGCAAACAACAGGTTTTTTTATTTTTCAATTTCGATGTGTCTAGACGCATGCAGGTTTTGATGTGCACCGCAAACAAGGGGTTTACTTTAAAGGCTACCCCCACCCAACAAATAATATTCTTATAAATGAAAGGAAACATCTTTAGTAGTCTATTCAATCACAAGTTCAGACAAAATATGTTTCCCGAAAGAAAAAAACGCATCTCCATTCTAAAGCATAGCGTTTTCCTCATGTTATAATTGGAACTCTAGCACTAGCAGTTCTCCCGCAGACCTTGAGGTATTCGTATTAACAATATAGTATAGCAAGAGACAGGGTTATTAGGGTTAGTAGGGTTATGCCTAAGTAGACCACAAATGACTCCTATTCCTCTTCAGACAGAAAAGTCAGTCTCTGCTTTGACGGTCGTTCCACTGATGCTGCGTCCGATTCCAGAAATCATTATTTTTTAGTATAAAATGGTTCATTAGGCGCAAAAAAATAGGGGGAAAGAATAAAGTTGGATCTAAAAAAAAATAGTTCCAACTTTATGACCAATGTACAACATATTTGCCACATTGTCTCCCTTCTGGAATTAAGACACTGCTGATCGGCAAATGGTGTGATTAATATCCATTTCCCAGAATCACTTTGTGGAGAAAAGAAAACATTGCCCAAATTCAAATATCTCTTTAATAAAATATTCACAATATTATACTGAAATGATCGAGCCAATAGAGCAAACAACTTTTTTTCTATTTCGATGTGTCTAGACACCCTTTGGTTGCATGTTTGGATGCATACTGCAAACGGGTTTATTGTCCAAATCCTCAAAACACACTTGGAACTCTAGCGGTTCTCTCGACATTGTTGTATTCGTATTAACAATACTATAGTATTATGGGACAGATTTCGTGTTTTGAATTTCCCTTTCGTTAAAGAGATATTTAGTGTTAACTATCCACTAGATAGTCATAACCGTGTACAAGGTCAGTACAGTGAATAGTAAATATCACTTTGCATTTTAGCTCATTTCTCGGCCATATAATGTCCATGTAACGTGAAATGTGCACGCATTCAATCGTAAATATCTTTTAAAACGAAACGGAAATTCAAAAAACCGAAACCTGTCCCATGCTTCTATTGTTAATACGATTACAATAAGGTATGAGGGAACCGCTAGAATTCTTGAGATTTGGACAATGTTACTAGATCCCTTTTTTTTTTTTTTTTTGTATATAAGGAGCAAATGTGAACAATAGCCAACCAGAGTTTGAAAGGAACTCCAGAGGGCCAATCAATGGTTCACTGCAACTCAAGTACCAAAAAAAAAAAAAAAAAAAAAAAAATTATCTAATAAACAAAAAATTTAAAAAAGGAACACATTTTGGGGTGAACAGGACCCCTAAAAGAAAAAAATATAATTATTATACATTAGAAAGGAGGTAAACATGCACACGGCTTTTGAAGGCTTGGAGACCAGTAATTGAGATATTTCCAACAACCGAGTCAGGGAGACTATTCCAGATCCGCACTGCCGAGTGAATGAAACTCCTGTCCAAGGATGAGGTTTTAGCATCTGGGAGTGCAAGAGCATGGTCCGGCATGGATGCACTAAGCCGGGTCATTCGCCGTCTTTCCAAGGAGGGAGGGAGCATGTCTCCTAGGTCTTTTGGGCAGTGTTGAGAGTGCATTTTGTACAGCACTGACACTGCAGCTACCTGGCGTCTATGTGCTAAGCTGGGGATTGAGAGTTGGGTGCGAGCAGTGGTGTCATCAACTCCTATGATCTTAAGTGCCTTCTTTTGGACGTTGTCAAGCAAGCTAAGAGTTGATGGGGAAGCATTTGTCCAGCAGAGGGATGCATATTCCATGACGCTACGGACATGTGCTTTGTAGACTGTGGCTCTTCCTTTACAATCAAGTTTGTTTGCCACTTTTCTCAGGGCACCAAGCTTCTGTCCCGCTCTGGTGGTAATTGCTAAGATGTGTTTAGACCAAGTAAGTTTGGAATCGAAAGTGACACCTAGTATTTCGAGCTCATGCTCTGCTGCTAGCTGGCAGTCTCCTAGATACAGGTTCAGTTCTGAAGGAGATCGCTTTCTTGAGAATGTCATGACTTTACATTTTGATGGTTCAAATGTAACCTTCCATGTGTCTGCCCATGATTTCATCCTGGTCAGGTCTCGGTTTAGGCTGGCTGCAACATCCTCGCTAGCTTGTGGTGAAGGGATTGGGGCATAAAGTGTTGAGTCGTCAGCATACAGGTATAGCTCATTTTCGCAGACATCTACCAAATCATCAATATAGACAGAGAATAGAAGTGGTCCAAGTATCGACCCTTGGGGGACAGAAGCGTTGATGGAGGAAACTTCCGATGCTTTAAGTAATGCGTTATGGGTCCCGTTGCAGAAAGAGATACAAATCGATTGTAAGTTACAAGTCAGGTCCGTCGGAAGGAATTTTAAAGTGGTACGGTTTCAGTGGGGGTCTGGGCAGTGGCGTAGCGAGGGTCAACAGAGTGGGGGGGGGGGGGGGGAGGGGGGGGCACAACTGCGAGGGAGCGGAGCGACCAAGCCCGAGGGCGCGAAGGGCTCGAGGGGGGAGGGTGGGAGAGGGAGCTTTTGCAAATTTCACTCGAAATAATGCAATCTGGTGCATACCTTGGAAGGAAATTTGATAATACTAAATAAAGAAATCATGACTTAAAGGGATAGTTGAGTTCTGGTAAAGAGAGTAGGCCCTATTAATTTAAGTAACCGAAACCTGCACCATTACATTACAACTAATACAGTCAAACCTGCTAATGCGACACCTGCCTGTAGCAACCACCTGCTCATAACGACCGCTTTCTGGCCCTCCCCTGAAAATAATGTGTTACGCGACCTGCGTAATGCGACCACCTGCCTAAAGCCCTCTGCAGACAGAGCGACTCGACCCGATCCGACTGGTTTTCATTCGGATCGGCTCAGTTTTCAGTGCCTCGCGACACACATTTTGCCAGTCGAGAGACAGTCGGATGCCAGTCGGGGCCGATTCAACACGATGACTCGACTCCGACTGACCGGGCCCGACTCTAGCCTGATTGGAACCAGTCGGATCGGGTCGAGTCGGCTCTGTCTGCGCCGGGCTTAACACGACCATGCAGCGACCACCCTATTTGGGTCCCGACGTGCATACAAATCTGTGTATAGCGACCACCAAATTAGCGCTTGAGCGACCAAGGCATCAACTCGGTCGCCTCTGGTCACTCAAGGCTCTAATCCTGAGCAGGTCAATGCATACAACTAACTTTTATAATGACAATAAACTTCAGACAGCTTATAGATTGACTTTGGCTGGTCACCTAGCTATCACATTTCGATTCAAGTATTTTAGTCTCTACTTATGGGATTGAATATTCCAGGGTCATTATTACATCGAGTAGGCCTATAAGGAATTCGACAGATTTTCGTATATATTTTTCAAACGTAGTTTCAGTACATAATTATAAATGATAATTATTTGTGTACAAAAGAGTGAACATTTATTAAAATAATTATAAGTATCATAAAATCGCGTCCTTCTATCTGATGTTTGAACAGCCGGTTAGTTTCTCAACATTTGCGCAGAGTACTATTTACTGAGTATTAATAATTTATTACGTGGACGTGGTTTGGCAAAATAGTCTCGTTGGCACTTAACCAATTTAATCAATCAGTCCTAGGCCCCCTTTGCAGAAAGAGATACAATCGATTGTAAGTTACAATTAATTGTAAGTCAGAAAACTTACGCGTTCAACCAATCAGATTTGCGCATCTGAAACACGTGATCTGACTTAATACCATTAATTGCATCTTACAATCGATTGTATCTCTTCCTTCAACGGGGCCCTGAACGGGTTTAAGAGTATTGTACGATTTTAATAGTTAGAAATGGGGTAGGAGTCTATTTTAAAGGGATCTAGTAACATTGTCCAAATCCTCACAATCAAATTATAATGGTGGTGGTTCCCTCATACATTGCTGTATTCGTATTAACAATAGAAGCATGGGACAGGTTTCGGTTTTTTGAATTTCCCTTTCGTTAAAAAGATATTTAAGATTGAAGTATTCAGATGTTAAACTGTCCACTGGACACGTGTGTGTACAGCTAGATGCCAATTAATTACACATGTGCATACCGGTATAGGCACAATATGCGACCAGAAATTCAAAATGGCCGCCCACCTGTCTAATGAGACCACCTGTCTACACCGACCACTTTTCGCCGGTCCCTTGAGCGGTCGCTATAGACAGGTTTGACTGTAGTTGTAACTCCACCATGCTCGAAAGGAATAAAACATTACAAATGAATAAGTAAAGAGCCTGTTATCATTCAAATGAGCCATTAAAACTCAAGAGGGCGCTCTCTAAACACTCATTGGTTTCAACCATTTTAAAGTGGCCAGGCAAACTAAACGCATGTTATCTTCTGTTCACCTCTATTAGTGTACACATCAACTATTTGTAAACCATTTGACCCAAAGATATTTTGTTTATTTTAAAACATTTTAGTAATTATTTTTCTCCATATTGTGAAGCCCCCACTTCTGAAAATCTCTCCAGAGTAGAATTCTATTGTTGACCTGTTGTGACATCATCAGCCATTCACTACTCAGTTACAAAGAAGTTACCTTCATCCAAGCTGAGTGCATAATCACAATAGCATCACACGGTTGAATAGAATACCAACTCGCACACCTTCAATTTCAATAGCTGTTGCTATGTCAGAAGAAAAGCACTGTCTAAGCTATTGCATGGAGGTATGCAGGGCATGCTTTTGTGTAGATGTTCTTTTTGTACTTTCATCTTTTGTTAATATCATGGTAGCTGACCAGTGATTGACAGATGATGTCACAACAGGTCAACAATATAATTTACTCTGGAGGGTTTTTTAGGAGGTGGGGCTTGGCAACATGAAGAAAAATAAATGATAAAATGTTTAAAAATATACAAAACATATTTAGGTCAAACCGTTTACAAATATTGAATGTGTACACTAATACAGATGAACAGAAGTCAACATGCATTTGGTTTCCAGGGCCCCTTTAAATAAAATATTGTGCATGTTGAAATAGTGATTAGATAGAGAGATAATCAACATCTATTAAAAAACCTCTTTTGTACATTTTTTAAAAGAGGAAGCATTTTTTACATTTTTGTTAACGGCTGGTTCAAAATTATCGAATAATTGTGGGGCCCCACAATTATTACGAATGGTTATGTTTATGAATATTTCAGCCATTTCTGAACTGATTCTGTCATTAACATTGTATGCTCTTTCGATTTTGACAATTAGTTTTGTATTATCCCTCTATACCAAAACTCAACTATCCCTTTAAATCATCTCCCTCATGATTAGACCGCTATACAGAGTGTCCCAGATAAAACGAAACCGGATTTCATGGCCGAAATTTTCTGTCATAATGAATAATTTCTTTGTTAAGATATACATGTATGAACAGCTCTGTTTCTCTTCTTTCATTTGATGTACAACTTATAGCACATAATTCACGCATGACTGAATTAGAACAATGGAAATTGGTGTTACCAAAATTCCATTTGCAAGCAGAAATTGCAAGTTTGGGTGAGTTTTTTTGGGTAGTAAACGTACTTATTTTACATTCGTACGATTAAATTGAACAATTATAATAATTAGCTTTCTCCTCCACCATTGTACCAGTGGAACTAAAACAAAGTGTGCTTAAAGGTCCCCTTCCATTGACCATCGGAGGCTCATCGTATCCTCCAAATTTGAACATTTCCGATGGAATCTGTGCCGACAAGGGCCCTGTTTTCTGGGAAATCCGATGAAGATCCGATCTTGATCTGACTGCGTTTGGAGGATAATCTTACACTGACCCGATACTGGGAGGATTATTCGCCAATATCGGAAAGGTGTTGACTTTGTGTTGCCCATCAGAGAATGTTTTTTAAAAGCAGATTTAAAAAACACATGTTATCAATGCACGATAAGAAGTGAAATATGCCAGAACTGCTAGACTCTTTATGAAATGCCAAACATAATTATGGTGTGTCAATTCACGTTAACATAGTGTATAAACACGCATGCATGTACATTACTTTTTGGAAGTTTGTGAACATCTATCTTGTTATTTGTTTTCTTCTTTTTTCTTTTATCCCGTTTTGTGTCATTTTCTTGTATCAAATTTATTCACACACGAGTCATTTTATATCAGGGCATCCCTAACAAGTTACATTACATCTCGGGACTTGTCCTCCTTATTAGATCACTGTTTGTTAACTGTTATATTCTGTGTTAGTAAATGTATTCCTGTTTCTTGACAGATCCGATTGGAATAAATGTATCTTTAAATGAATGAATGAACGTTGGGGGTCTATTTTTACCAGACTTTTTTTTGTGCATAGCGCCAACGTTTCTACAAAACTAATGCCCGAATTAACAAAATGGGTTTAAATTGAAACCATGGTTTAGATCTTTTATGTGATAATGCGTTTCATAATAATGGAAAAAAGGCAAAGTCACTTCGATGTTCGTGTTCTTCCATTAAGCTGGTGATGAGCCTATACGATCAGCCTATATGACATCTATCATCCTCCCCCCTTCTCTCTTCTTTTCTCTTCTCTTTTCTTCTCCCTCTCCCCCTCTCCTTTTCTCTTCTCTTTTCTTCTCCCTCTCCATCTCTCTCTTTTTTTTTCTTTTTTTTTCTTTAGGCTGAAAAGTGGTACGGTCAGATCCGTACCAACCGTAGCGGCTCCAACGGGCCTGTTACAAGTGATTGTAAGTCAGAAACTTTGCGCGTTTCAACCAATCAGATTCATTCGCGCATGTAGAACACATGATCTAACTTACATAGGCGCCGGAAGTGGGGGGGGGGGGGGGGGGGGGGGGCAGCCGCCCCCCTCCCCCCCTCCCCCAATCCAAAAAGTGGGGGGCAAAACACGTTTTTGCCCCCCCAAACCCCCCCCCCCCCCCCTAAAAAAAAAAAAAAAAGAAAGAAAGAAAAAGGAAAAGAAAAAATTATATATATCAGCCAATACGTGTTAATTCTAACGTTTAAAAACTAAGTTATATATCCATTTAAAGTTTTGGCGCGCAAACAAATAATCTCAGTTTGTTGTGTAACTTGCGTATGGTAGGCCTACGTCTGGGGTGGGTTTTTCTGTACCGGTCCACGTAGTTCCTGTGTATGCTGTTATTGCTCTGGCTGTTTGTGTGACGAGCACCAAATTGCACTATTTCAAGTATATAAATGCAAAATCTTCCCCATGGGAGGGGGATACCCCCTCCCACCCCCCCCCCCCCCCCCCCACCTCTGGCTCTGCCTAGGGTTAGGGCTGTAAGCTATGATGTTGGATCATACAAATGTGGCATATGGTTTATGTTTTTATGCACCAGATTGCACCATTTCAAGTATATAAATGCAAAATCTTCCCCGTGGGAGGAGGATACCCCCCCCCTGGGTACGCCTATGGTTCTGTTATACTAGCACGTGGTAGAGGTGTATGATCAATATTTCTTAGGGGCGGGGCTGGCAAGGGAGTGGAGTGGGGTTGGGTGACGGGAGAGGAATTCTTAAAACGGGTAATGTAAAGAGGAATAACCAGGCTTGCCAATAGCACCCGTTGGATTATTATAAATATGTCACTTTTATCATGGCTCCATATTCAGGTCTACTGCACATGCCATAGTTACATAATCTTTACAAATGGTGCATCAATGTAAATAGGAATAACCATGCTTGTCAATAATTTATCTTATTGATTATATTTTGTTGTCAATATACCATATTTGGATTCTAATCTCGGACAGTTTTGTACGTTATTGAACGCATTTTGTAGTAGACTAAAGGTAAGCGAGTATGTTGACACTTGAACTTTATTTAAAGGGCCATTCTTGGTCACGTGTGTGACCCAAAACATGACAAATTTTGAAATGGGATGCTTATATTTCAGTAAGTATGAGACTATAATGATTTTTACTTCATATGTGACTTGAATATGGTGTAGTCTTTCAAACTTAACACAAAAGATTTTATAAGGATTACGTAACTCAATGTCAGAGGTCAAATGGCATGGGTCACGTGTGTGACTTCGCACGGAGCGCTTTTTTCATAACTAAATTTCATTTGGAAAATTCTTTAAAATATGAATAGCTATAATGTTCATCTTATTACCAGAGAAGTACTATACATTTGTAAGTACAACAATAGCAATGAATGAGAATTATATCAAACCGTTGTTTTTTTAGTACTTAATTATGTGGCATCGTCTGGTCACGTGTGTGACATTTTGGGGTGGTCACGTGTGTGACATGTACAATATGAATGGAAAAATGGGAATTTTATAATATCGGGTTTAGAAAAGAATGAAAGGTTGAATTTTTACAAAGTTGGTATCAACCTGTACAGGAAAGTGAGAAGAATGAGCTTGCTAATTATCCTTTTGATATCTTGATTATTTTCTGAATTATGATTATTAGAAAAATATTGAAATATGTAAATTTATGCAAATGAGTAAAAAAGTTTCATTTTAAACTTCAAATCATGTATTTCATGAAACTTTACACATGGATCATTCCAAATATGGAACAAAACTACAGAAAAATAAAACTTCAATTTTTCCGAAAAAGTTTCACTTTTCAAAGAATGGCCCTAAAGATGAATTCCAGTTTTGGGAAAGAAGCCGAATACATCTATATTGATCATTATTGTTGAATAAGTACTGAAATAGGGCTTGTGTGTTAAAATCGGAACCTAGAAGCATCGTTATATCCTATATTAGTACAATTATATTCTTTCACATTATTGGTAATAAGTGCTTCCATTTCATTTTTTTGAGAGGGGGGCGTTTCCAAAACTGGCCTTTACCTTTAATGGCAGACTTTATCAAATTGAATATTGTTTTGGAACTGTACTGTAATCGACCCCCCCCCCCCCCCCCCCCCCCCCAAACACACATACACATGAAATGTTTACACATAGGCTCAAACACTAATATCAACAATTCACCAACACAAGTCGATGATCCTCGGCAAGGGTGCTATTAAAGTGACCTGTGGGGGAGGGGGTGGGGGTGGATATGGTAAGGAGTATATTATACATTGTGGAAAGGGGTGACATACATTTTCAAAATCCGCCAAAATAGTTTACTGAGGCAACACTATTGTATGCTTACATTAAACTACAAATGAACAAACGAAAATAAGAACGAAAATGCACAATTAACATTACATAAATTAGTTTATTTCACAAATAAACACAATACTTTCAGCAAGCACAATACAAAACTGTGAATAATGTACAGTCTACTTCACAAAACATTACTCAGTTTAAACATCAAATCACAGTAAACAAAAAACAAATACACATTAATTAATTTACAAATATTACATGGCAAATAAAATAATGCTTCTTACACTTGGCATCAATCATGGGACCATCATATACATTAAGAGTATCAAAGAATTACAGGATAAAAATAGCATTTTGAATGAAAATATACTTCTCTTTTCCAAGGGTAATATGTAAAAAGAATATATATTTATTTTTTAATACATTGCACATATATGGACCAATAGTTATATCTTTTCACCGATACCCTAATATAATCATTACAATAATTTTCAAGTAAATAATAAGTATTGAAACTCCCCAAAATTGTGACCAAATGGAAATATTGAATACATAATAAATATAATCGTATTCAAACCTAAAACAAATTGCTACAAAGGATACAAAAATATCTTTGAAAAATTAGAATCACAAGTCATCATTACCACATGAAATATCATGAATACATTCAAATTAGCATACAGTATATGAAATAATTTGTAATGTGTAAATTAATGAACCAACTCATTTGTGACACTTGGCATGAAGCCTGTACATACTGACATGCATGATGTACACATCAGAAATTGGAATTTAATTAGTTTGTTCTGAAATTTAATCTAACGTAACACGAAGGACAGAGAGAGAGAAGGTTTATACCATATTTTGAATCCAGTGTTCTACGTTATTAACAACTATGTTCTGTTATACATTCTAAATCTGTGAAATGTAAGCCTTTTACATACATGTAAATGTGTATTTCCCTTTGAAGACAATACCTTGTTGTTAAAATATACAAATTGATATGAATTTTGTAAAATGAAGGCCATGGTTCCATGCATATAGTTTCTACCGTGATGGCCCTGATGAAGACAGCCTACTAATCGCTCCCCCCATGAGCGCTGAAGGGCAGGAATTCCTTTTCATCAGTGCGGATGAGACACAGCAATCCTTCACACATCGTTGCCCATGGCTCAATCATCACCAGACAGGAATAACAGCCCTTTCCAAGGTTTTTTACATTTTTAATCTGATATTTGATTTTATCCCACATACAATTCATAGCCACAACAAAGACGCAATGTTTGTTCGTCTATGATAAAGTGTAACTAGTCCCAAACTTACATGTAAGAGTAACCTGATATTTGAGTTAAACCAAGAGACAGTCACGGAAGACAACTTATGAAACAAAGACTCACAAACTTTGAGTAATTAGATATTTAATTCTACCCAAAATTCATTTATGGTAGAATAACTTTAAAACAGGGACTTTGTTTGTTTGTTCCAATTCATCACAATCTTAGAGCGGTCAGAGAGCGGTCATGTTTTCAAGACCACTGCTCTTCCATGAAAGAAACCTTTTTCAAATGGTTAACCATGCCCGGGTAGTTTTTAAGGCCTACAATTTGCCTGATTGACTAGGGGCCCATTCATTTTGTACATGTTGATGTATTTTTTTTTTATGTATTTTTTTTTTTTACATATCTGTTTATGTCAATGTTGATGAGAAAAATATTAAAAAGAGATAAATAAATTACTCCAATGTTGAGGTTACTGCATATGTTCATCTCCATACCCCATCAGTGTACTATGCAACTCATATGTACATGGCGCAATGAAATTTACCACCACAGCAATGGTACACCGATTCATATAAAAGAAATTACAAAGCAACAAAATATACAAAATGCTCATTGCCAAGTTAAAAAGACAGGCAAGCTCTCCTTGAATGTAAAATCTTAGAAACAAATGGGTATTTTTAAGACTGAAGTCAAGCATCGGAATTGACCATTATGGCTTATCATTTTTCTTCTTAAACATTATTTAACCTGTTCAGGATTGGACCCGAAAATACCCAAGCTGCAGTCTATGTAGAATGTAGAATGTAGTGTTTAACGTGTTAATAACAAAATTATAAGACTTACAAGTCTGGTAAACAAATTTCCTGTTACATAGTCCCAGCTGTGATGGTTGGAAGTGTTACGTCATTTTCAGAAAGGTAGAATAAACTAATCAGTATTTACACTGGAAAGCCTCACTGTCAGTGAACAAAAACTAGATCAGAAAACCTTTGTAGAATGTATGCATAATGACATTAATAACATAAACTTCTTACATTATCCCTCAGATATAACAAATATGTAATCAAGAAAAAAAAACACCGTCAAGTTAAATTTTTACATGAAATTAATTCAATGAGAAATAATGTAGTTTTTTACTAATGAAAGATTAACAAATAAAAATATCTTTAAAAAATGAAAGCTGATAATTAAAATAAACACATTCTAAAAAAATGAAAGAAATTCAAAAGAGAAAGAAAGACTTTGTAAAGCAAACTCAAAAAAATAAACCCCACATTCAATAAGGTAGTTTAAACTGTAACGGTTCTGTCGTTATGAAAAGTAAACCGGGAAAAAACAAAGGTTCATGTGATTAAAAGAACTTTGTCTGCAAATACTCAGAATAAGTTCTATGAAATGAGGAAGACATACATACACATGATTAGGTTTGATCTCCCTCTGTATGCATATTACAAAGTTCTAATACCATAGGCAACATGGGCGTCGATCTGTCATTGATACCCATTCATCAGGGGGATGATCTATTCATTCATCCCCCCCTGATGAATAGGTATTACGTAAGTATCGACGCCCATGATAGGCAAGTTTCTAGATTATTATTTCAGTAACCTGTATGATGAAATATAGAAACTCCAAATATCCAGCAGAATACTATATAACATTTAAAATGAAAATCTTATAATAAATCAAATAACTAAATGTTTATTAGATTAATCGTTTTATGTGAATTTATTTGCTCTAACGGAACATTATCATTCCAGTGTTCGATCATCTAACATATTTCAACAGTGTAAGTACACACAATTTTGCAAGAGTCTCTTTACTAGACTCATTAATGTGTGAAATATATATCAATTAGAAACTAACTGATCAAAGTTTGATATTGCTACGTAATTCCTAGTAATTTGGCAGACATTTTGAAAATGATCAATTTCAGAATTGGGCTTCTTAAAAGTTGGAAAGACAAATTATACAGTAAGCAGCAGCTTTTCATAGAAAAATTAATGCATATATAATACAGTGTTTAAGGGCTTAAGGCTCAGTCACATATCAACGGATAGCATAAACGGATGCCCCACAGAGAGTAAAATTTTCAATCCATTTGTCTCCTTTCGTATGCGCTTCTTGTCCGTTCCTTGTCAGGCGATGTACATTGTTCTATCGGGCGGAACGTTTCGTGCATGAAGCAATGGAGACGACTTTCACCAAATGATAATTAAATTGTGCAAATTTTCTATTCGTCGGGCATCCATTTATGCTATCCGGTGAATATGTGACCGGGCCTATAACAATGAAGGATGTGACAAGATTAATTTAAACAAAAACAAGTTAAGAGCCTTTTGATTCTAACAATAGACAACATGAATTCTACAAACAGGTGCTTCTGCATTCTGAAACTTTGCACTTCCTCTTTATTCAGGATATCAATAATATCTAGAAATACTATTTGACCCACTGACACAACACAGACACTGACTGTTACACAACAGACTATCCCTTTCCTATCTCCTATAGTGAATGTACAAAATATACATATTGTTTTTACTGGCGAAAAACAAAAATACAAAACAAAAACAATTATGCAGCACTTCACCAGATGTTTGTTAAAAGTATGACAACAATCAATCAATCAATAAGTTAATGGTGATGAGTAATGCTGAATATAATGACCTAAATTAAAGTTAACATAGTTCACTATGAACTTTTATAGAATTAGATACATCCAAGAGCAAGTCTTCCCTTTTATCTACATGAGATTACATACATACATGTATATAAAAATAAAACTTCCAATTTCCCAACGGTGCAAGAAGAACTATAAAGCATTCTTGAAACATTTTCCAAATTACAGTATGCCATCATACCAGGTTATGAAATGCAATATGCATACAAGTTATGAATTAAGAACTGTACATCATTCTTAGTATCAAAATCCCATGTGGCTCTCACTAAATATGCCCAAAACATGAATAGTTTACAAAAATAGTCACAAAAGCAGCAAAAATGGAATAAACATACTTCCATGATTAATCAATGGTGTAATATACACATATGCATTCACGCTTGACTGACAAAGATATGAATTGCATTAATGTCATATTTAATTGACATAATTTGAAGCAAAGAAGAAATTGATAAATTTAAGGTTATTACATTGTAGGAAAAAATTGTTTGGTTGCCTATCGTGAACAAATTTTAAAGTCACATCACATACTGGTATTCTAACTGTACATGTATATTTAAAATATCCTTACATAAAGTATAATTTTTAAAGTAAACACATACAATTTGAGTCAAGCTTGTTAAAACATACATTTACTTGGTTTATCTATAGGAATAGAAAATACATAGTAGAAGTGAAGACAAATTCAGTTGACCCAATGTTATAGCTATGAAAAAAAATAAGCTTTGCTTGATTTGTGTCTTAAAAACATTTTTTTTTTCAATATTGAAGTGTTTAGCAAAAAGGATACTCAAGGTTAAATAATTTTACCAAAACATATCTTGGTTTGCCTTTTACTGCCTTGCGTGTTGTCAATGCCAGCTCTTTTGGTGTCACGTTGCAATGTAACTGTTGGAAATTCGTGACACTGCATCTGGGCTGATTCTTTTCAGATTGTACCTGTCAAGAGAGAGCCACAGAAAAGAATAGGACTTGTTAGAACAAAGCAACGTCATTTAAAGGATTGTTAACCAACAGAGCTGAAAATTAACCTCTGCAGACAAAAATAATACAAATAAACACAAAAACATACTTATACACAGTAAAGAGCAACATTCTTTAAAGGCAATTTTTGTACAAAGCTGGTACATTACGCATACAAATATAAAGCATGGTACATTTAAATCAATTCTTAGGGAAACAGATCTAAATTTGAAAAAAATATTTGCTGATTTTGGATGATGAAAAAACCTATACAATATGTTCAAAACACATTAAGCTCTGAGAAAACCAATGAAACATCTAAATAAAGAAAAGGACATGCTGGTTGGCATCTCAGCCTAAATATTAAATACCTTCATAAATTATGAAATTATTTTATTATACACTACTCACAACAAGTAAGTACCCCCTAGCATTTTTTCGTATATCTCAAAAAGTATTTCACCGATTTTGATCATTCAAATGGTAATGGATGCGCAATTTTCTTACGCACAATGTGAGTGGTAAATGGTTGCCATAGCGTTACGTTTTCATCTTTATTGGAGTTGGCCTAATTCACTAATCTGTTATGTAATTCAGTACTACTGCTGCATTGTTCACAGTTCAAAAGCTTACTCGTGTACAAAATGTACCCACTATGACAAATAAAACTGAAAGTGCAACTTTTTGTTGGCACTTTGTTTTAGAAAATTCATTTTTTTAATGATGAAAACGTTACGCTATGGCAAGCATTAACCACTCACATTGTGCGTAAGAAAATTGCGCATTCATTACCGTTCGAATGATCAAAATCGGTGAAATACTTTTTGAGATATATGAACAAATGCTAGGGGGGTACTTACTTGTTGTGAGTAGTGTATATCAATCATGTATGAATATTACTTACCAATTTGTGGATGCCTTGCTAAGATCTAGACTGGCAAGATCGATGTCCACCTAAACATTTGACATTATTGGAAAGATAATTATGAATAAATATGCAAATGAAAAACATAGATGTGATTTATATTACTAGTGTACATGTACTTAAACCTATAGTTTCCACATAAAGGGAAGCTAGAAAAGTGGCCACTGTAACAGATGATAAAAAGGTTCCATAACATTGTTTTCTCTGCAGGGAATCACTTTTGGTGGTCATTATCTATGGGAAGGTAGGCTAATATAAAAAGATTTGACTTTATATGTTTTAAAAAAAATATAATTGATAATAATTCATCATTGAAATGTAAAACCATAAATCTGATTTAAACTATATATTCTATTTATTTTGGTTTCACAATTCATGCCGATATATATTAACATTTAAAACATTAATATGTTTTATACTTAATTTTGTTTAGGGTTTCCAATGAATTGAATCTAGTTGAATAAATAAAGAAAAAGGAAGCTATTCCTACCTGGCCGATGGTTTGGTTTGTGAGGTGGAACAAAGAGTGTGAGTTCTTCACAGCAATATCCAGCACCCGGTCAGACAGCTCTGTAGATGTGCACGTAAACTCAAACCTGGATGGAATAACAACAGAGATAAATATATCATTCCTTTATATACATGTATATACAGCAATGTCCAGCACCCGGTCAGACAGCTCTGTAGATGTGCACGTAAACTCAAACCTGGATGGAATAACAACAGAGATAAATATATCATTCCTTTATATACATGTATATACAGCAATGTCCAGCACCCGGTCAGACAGCTCTGTAGATGTGCACGTAAACTCAAACCTGGATGGAATAACAACAGAGATAAATATATCATTCCTTTATATACATGTATATACAGCAATGTCCAGCACCCGGTCAGACAGCTCTGTAGATGTGCACGTAAACTCAAACCTGGATGGAATAACAACAGAGATAAATATATCATTCCTTTATATACATGTATATACAGCAATGTCCAGCACCCAGTCAGACAGCTCTGTAGATGTGCACGTAAACTCAAACCTGGATGGAATAACAACAGAGATAAATATATCATTCCTTTATATACATGTATATACAGCAATGTCCAGCACCCGGTCAGACAGCTCTGTAGATGTGCACGTAAACTCAAACCTGGATGGAATAACAACAGAGATAAATATATCATTCCTTTATATACATGTATATACAGCAATGTCCAGCACCCGGTCAGACAGCTCTGTAGATGTGCACGTAAACTCAAACCTGGATGGAATAACAACAGAGATAAATATATCATTCCTTTATATACATGTATATACAGCAATGTCCAGCACCCGGTCAGACAGCTCTGTAGATGTGCACGTAAACTCAAACCTGGATGGAATAACAGAGATAAATATATCATTCCTTTATATACATGTATATACAGCAATGTCCAGCACCCGGTCAGACAGCTCTGTAGATGTGCACGTAAACTCAAACCTGGATGGAATAACAACAGAGATAAATATATCATTCCTTTATATACATGTATTATCCAGCAATGTCCAGCACCCGGTCAGACAGCTCTGTAGATGTGCACGTAAACTCAAACCTGGATGGAATAACAGAGAAAAATATAATATGTTTATATATCTTGCGTCCTCTCTGTTTGGCAATGTTTGTTGTGGTGACGTAATTTGCTTTTTATGATGTCATAATTATTGATTTCTACACCAGACTCTAACCATATTCTACTATTCTACTTAACTCGTATCCTGTCTCACATTTTTTATAACTATAAAACGAGGGACATATGTCAGAAGATGACTAGAAAGATAAACCTGGACTAAAGTTGTGCCTATGATGAGAAGTCGGGCCATTATGTCTGATGAGGAGTAGATTCTGTCTTCTTACGTTTGATCAAAGATGGGATCCCTGGTGTCTTTGAAGACCTGAGTCTTCTGTTTGCCAACCTTGGACTTGTCTGGCACAAGGTAGGCACTGTCTTTTGAACTACAACATTCTCTATGACTCTAACTCTGTAACTTTCAAACAAAAGTTACTACGGCGAATTGAAAGGTGTAGATTTTGACATTCTTACGTTTGATCGAAGATTGGATCCCTGGTGTCTTTGATGACCTTAGTCTTCTGTTTGCCATGCTTGGACTTGTCCGGGAGAAGGTAGGCTCTTACGTAGGAGTCAGGCATTGACTCTGATTCAGGGATGGTCAGTTGTCTGCAGTACAAAGCAATAAGAATAAAGAAACAAGTTAATGTGAACGCATTAGTTAATAATACAGCAAACTGGTACAAGTAAAGAGTAGAGTTATACAACCAAACCTGCCTTTTAATCAAGTAGGATACAATTTATGACTATCAATGGGATACGGGAAAAGAAGTCTTTATAAGCAAGTGATCTTTATTGAAAGGATAATTCATGATGTCTTGTGAATTGTAATGGATTGTCGGCTGAATGGGAATAGAACATTTGGAATGTCTCTAGAATCATTATTTTATTAGTCCAGTTGACAATTTATTGCATAATTTCTACTTATCTGAATATCAAAGACTATTAAGTACTTAAGATGCCTTGTGCACATCCGCCACTACATGCTCCCTTGGTAAAAAAATGTATTGGATGGTCAAATTAATGTGCCTTATAAAATGGAATGGGACATTTTAAATGTCTCTAGATTCACAACTCTAGAAAACAAGAATTGTTCCATAATTTCTGCTTATCTTCATATCAAAGACTAATAAAAACAATGTACTTACGATGCCTTGTGCACAACCACGGCTACACGCCCCCTGGGTGAACTGTATCGGATGGTCAGCTGGATGCGGCCAAATGGGAACGGGGCCTTTGAACTGTGAAGAGCAACAGACAAAAAATAAACCCCATAAAATCACGTAGACTTTGATCCATCCAGGAAGAGTTCACAATAGAGTAATTACCTAAATCTAATCAACCAGGCAGAAAAGTATCACAACAAAGACAACCAAACTCTAACCAAGCCAGTTAAGCTGAAGAGCTAAACTAGAAAGGTAAAACTCTTCTACTCAAAATAGTGAGTTCAGTTGAATAGATTTTTTTTAAACTTTTTTTTTGGGGGGGGGGGGAATTATCCCCACAAAAATGGTAACAATGGAATTTAAAAATAAATAAGTTTTCCAAAGCTATAACAAAAGTCTCACCTTGTGGATAGCAAATTATCAAAACATTTTAGAATAATTTACTTGACTGAATTATTCTTGATTTTCTTTGATATTTCATTGACCAAAAATATTTGAAGTTACAAAATGTCTGAAGCACTTTATAAACAAAGACAGAACAATCCCCATTGAAATATGGTATTACAATGAGGTGTAGTTTCAGGTTCATCTGAACAAGGATAAATTAGTATATTGCTAAATCTGGCATAAGGTATAACAATTTATTGGATAAGAGAACTGTTATTTGCCAAATTTTCCAATAGAAATGTCAATAGAAACGTCAACCAGAGTTGATGTATGCACTTTTAGTATACAATTGTAGCATACATTTTACATCCAAATTATAAAAAAAAATAATATTCAGTGATTCTTAAACTAGAAAAATCCTTATAAGAAATATAAATGGAATAAGAAAAATAAATGGTTAAAAAATATTTGTTAGCAAAACATTAGAAAGTTAATAATTACTTCGAACAAAAAATCAACTTGAAAAGAATATTTTATAAATTGTGTCATTAAAATCTATGAGTTAACTTTTGAAGAAAAACATAGGAATATTTGTCCATTAAATATTTCTGCAAGCACAATAACTGCTTGATTTCTATTATAAACAAGTTGAATAAATAACACATGAATTACAAGTAAGTAAACATACATATCATACAAAACAAATTACAACCTTTAAGGGACTTAGTTCAAATCCTCAACATTTATTTGGTTCTCTCATACCTAGTTGTATTCATATTAACAATAAAAGCATGGGACAGGTTTCGGTTTTTCAAATTTCCATTTCGATCAAAAGATATTTACGATTGAAGTGTTTGGATGTTAAACTATCTATAGGATCGTTTAAGCCGTGTTCAAAGTAAGTGCAAATCACTTTGCATTTTTGCTCATTTCTCGGCCAAAAAACATCCAATTAACGTGAAATTATCACACATTACTTTCTGGACATATCAGATCACACCAATACACATTTTATAAACCACGCATCATTTTTTGCACTTTTTCAACAAAGTTACTAGATCCCTTTAAGAGTTGTAAGCATATGAAGAACAAACTACAAAAACAAATACAAACAGAACAATATAATGAAACAAAAGATGCATCCAAGCAACTCAACACCTGGTTTTGGATGACTAACAACAAAAGCATGCAGTATATTAGTTGCACTTGTAGAGTACCACCACCCAAAAATAATATACTTATAAATGAAAGGTAACATATTTATTCCATCAACCAGTTCAGACAAATATGTTTCCAGAAAAAAAAATATAATTGGAAAATGCATCACCATTCTAAAGCATGCGTTCATGGGTCTGCATGTACGAAGACTACCTTTGTCCAGAGCGAACGAATGGTCCGGGATTCTATTGTCTCCAAACGTACGCGTGAATAGAATTGGCGCACAAATGTTTGGCGCGTACGGAACCATGAAATAATAATGGTTCCGTAAGTGGTGGTAATTGATTGCATTGTAGAATTACACAACCATTTGCAAAATGTTGGGTATCTATTTGATATATCACAAAACGGTACCAAAAGATATAATTATGTGTTGTTCTTTGCCTGGTGGTCCCCTTTAAGTTTTTCTTTCAGGTGGCCAAAATGACATATCAGGTAGACTCCCAACCATACACTTGAATGCTGTAGATCCTAATAAGTTGGTGGCCAATTCAAGAGTTTCTGGTGGCCAATTGAAATTTCTGGCGGCCATTTGCACCTGTGTCACTGCTAAAGGCAAGCTCTGCCAATTAAACTGTTAACTGATAAAAAGGTTAATTGAATAATATAAAGAAGTCTACAAAACTTCAAGGAATATTTTGCAATATGAGATATAATCCCTTAATAAATAAAACTTGGTCCTGTAACTCACTCTCCATTATGGGGATCATCACTGACATCTCCATTGCTGGTTGTTTGAGATCTGGAATGTTCATTTGCACAGCAGTGCAGGTAATGGACGTTAATCTACACAGTGGAACCTCTTTATAACGAGCTCTGTTATAAAGAGGTACCTGATAATGTGAGGTAATTAACAGGTCCAGGTTATATGTATTTTATTATAGTAAAATAAATGGGCCCAAGGTGCTCGGTATAATGAGGTTTGACTGTATCTCTTATTCGTGGAGTAATTGTATTGCTCAAGTGTATTCCTGCATATTGAAACTCATGCTACTGCACATTACAAATATTTATTTCAAATATCCATGTCAAAATTTCATACCTATACAGGACTATGGTCCCATAAATATTTGGCTTGGGTTTATATTATATTATGGAGAGTGCATGTTATACCCAAATCGAAACAACTTCAAAAGGGTTAAAACAGCAAAGTTCACTCACTCGTACGAGTAGGGCTGCACATTCCTCTTCCTCAGCTCCAGTCCGCTCGAGTTCTCCATCCCAGGAGAATTCCCATTGGGGGGCAGGGTAGATGCTTGGCCGCTAGATCCCGCCTCCTCCCCATCCTCTTCATCATGGTGACCGTTTGTCAGGTTTGCGTTGGGGGCTGCAGGACTTGCTGCTGCTTCAGCGTTGGATTTCTCACCAGACGCCTCCCCAAGATTTCCGGCAAGGATTTCCTCCTCCTCTTCGTCTTCTTCATCCAGCCGATTTTTCCTCTACATTATCAAGTTCACAGAGACACACGTGAAATGGACTTTCTTATAATACCAGTGTTATAAAAAGGATGTCCTTGAAATAACTTCCATAAAGAGATTAAAGAGACATCCTGATTAACAGGTTCCCTTTGAGTTACCCTACCCATTTTTTTTAAAGGCAAGAGGTTAAGATTTTACTCCAAACAAAGAAGAAGCTCAGCATCTACACATGTAACTAGATTTAACTGTAAGATTCTCCATGAGCTTCAAACAACTTTTTTTTTTCTTTAGACTTTGAGCAGGAAATCTCCTGGATTACCAGCCAAGATTTTCCCTTCCTCAACCTTGTATGCTGCTTTTTCCTCTGTAACAAAATATATCTTATGAACTTTTAAAGAATGAAATATAATCAAACATTATTTCCCGTAATTTAAAATTATGAAGACTTATGCTTTGAATAAGTGTAATGACTTGAAAGGATTTATTTATTTTAGTACAGATGGTATTAATAAAATTGTGTAATTTATTCAATATTAGATTCTAATAGAATTTTGCTTGATTGATTCAGGATACTTACAAGAGCTGCCATTGGATCAAATGGTGCTTCGTCGATGTCTTTCTCCCTTTCCAGTGCCTACAATTAGAAAAGAAAAAGATTCCACATAAACATTATTATAGTGAACTCCTTTCCTTGTCACTCTTCCAATATACTTATTAAACCTATGAAAATACTGTACAAAGGGTATCAATCTAATGTCCTACTCCTAAACCAACAATTTAATTAGTGCTTCTTACCCTTGCACACATTCTGAGTGCGATGGTGCTCTGTTGTCCAGCTTGAACGGTCTCTCAATGACCATTTGTGACCCTAAAGAGCAACATACGGTGCTATAAACGCTGCTTTCAAGCAAATGTCTTTCTGTTGCTAAACAAGTGATTTAATTTGTGATATACTTACTCTCATACACATCGTTGTCCAGCTTGGAAATCTCTCAATGACCACTTGTGACCGTAAACAGCAACATATGGTGCTATACATGCTGCTTTCAAGCTGATGTCTTGATTCTGTTGATTCAATTTGTGCTTACTTACCCTCATACACATCTTGAGTGTGATGGAGCTCTGAGGGCCAGAGTTGTCCAGTTTGAATGGCCTCTCAATGACCATCTCTGACTGGATGAACAGCAGAAGGCCATAAGTCTGTCCAACACCCTTCTGCTCCTATCCAATGCTTCAATTAGTGCTTACTAACCCTCATACACATCTTGAGTGAGATAGTGCTCTGTGGGCCAGAGTTTTTGAGCTTAAAATATCTCGCAGATCAATCATCTACTTGTGACCCTAAGTGACAACATAAGGTGGTAAGTCTGTACAATGGTTATAAAGTTATATGTGATGTACTTACCCTCATACACATCTTGAGTATGATGGTGCTCTGAGGGCCAGAGTTGTCCAGTTTGAATGGTCTCTCAATGACCATCTCTGGCTGGGTGAACACCAGAAGGCCACAAGTCTGTCCAACACCCTTCTGCTCCTCACCAATGCTTCAATTAGTGCTACTAACCCTCATACACATCTTGAGTGAGATAGTGCTCTGTGGGCCAGAGTTTTTGAGCTTAAAATATCTCGCAGATCAATCATCTACTTGTGACCCTAAGTGAGAGCATAAGGTGGTAAGTATGTACAATGGTTATAAAGTTATATGTGATGTACTTACCCCCATACACATCTTGAGTGTGATGGAGCTCTGAGGGCCAGAGTTGTCCAGTTTGAATGGACTCTCAATCACTGGCTGGGTGAACAGCAGAAGGCCATAAGTCTGTCCAAAACCCTTCTGCTCCTAACCAATGCTTCAATTAGTGTTACTTACCCTCATACACATCTTGAGTGTGATGGAGCTCTGAGGGCCAGAGTTGTCCAGTTTGAATGGCCTCTCAATCACTGGCTTGGTGAACAGCAGAAGGCCATAAGTCTGTCCAAAACCCTTCTGCTCCTAACCAATGCTTCAATTAGTGTTACTTACCCTCATACACATCTTGAGTGTGATGGAGCTCTGAGGGCCAGAGTTGTCCAGTTTGAATGGCCTCTCAATGACCATCTCGGGCTGGGTGAACAGCAGCTCCTTGAGACTCACACTCACGCTGCCCAACTTGTTGCCCTTCTTATTGTCTGTCACCTGAACATAAAAGCAAACAGCAAAACATAAAGTGTCAAAGGTTGAGAAAGAGATGGGTGCTAAGTCACTACAGTCAAACCTGTCTCAGTGGCCACCTGTCTATAGCAGCCAACCTGCCCATAGTGGCCACTAAACATGATCCCCTGCAGAGAAAAACAATAGAGGTCACCTGTCTACAGAGGCCGCTTTTCTTACTTCCCTTCGGTGGTCACTATACACAGGTTTGACTGTATTTGCACTTCTTACTGTCCGTCACCTGGATATAATGCAAACATGCAGTTAAAATAATGTGTTGTTGGTTGAGAGTGAGAATGGCATTGTTACCCCAAGGACTTGGTTGAGCCACTTCAGAAACATCAATGAACTGCCCTCTTTGGAGCCCTTAAAGGTGGCTCCAGAAACCACTATGGTACTTATACCCTCATCTACATTGTTAGATGCTGAACAAGTGTTGATGAGTATTACCATAACCAAGTCAATGGGCCGTATGCATAAAAACAAGCAATTGCTTGTGCTAGCCTTTTGCTTGAATCGGTATGCACACAAACAAGCAATTGCTTGCAAGCAAAAGCTTTTGCTTACAAGCACAAGCAATTGCTTACTGCTCGTAAGCAATTGCTAACCAAACAAGCAATTGCTTAAAACCGTATGCATAAAACGAACCTTTTAATTGCTTGCGTTTTTTCAAGCACCTCCAGACCAGCTTGAGCTCTTGCTTACTAAGGACATTCGCGTTTTAGAATCAAGTTTTCATACCGTTTCAGGATGATTTAGAACTCCTGGTTCCAGAGGTTATGTTGTGATTACATATTTAATCAAATGGCTGTTATTTTAGACATTTATATCCATGTAGGCAATTTTGTTCATGATTTGAAAATATTTGCATAAGAAAAATACTGTTGCCAGGTCGGGCACGACCAGGGAAAGCTGCTATGCAAGGGACTACACGACGTTTGCATACACTACAAATCCCCTTTGTTGTCATGCAGTGCGATGTTCGCACAACCGTAACGATGCTTTGTTCAACACGTAAGCAATTGCTTAGGCAGTGTAAGCAAAAGGTTTCAGCACAAGCAAAAGCTTATGCATACTAAATTAAGCAATTGCTTGAACTTGATCTTTTGCTTGACAAGCTCTTGCTTGTGCTTGAAGCAATTGCTTATAAGCAATTGCTACGTTTTATGCATACGGCCCATTGTCTGGCTAAATTCTAGTTTTTCCTACCATCTTGTAGGTCAGAGCCTTCTTTATTTCATGACAAAGTTTTAGATAATGATCATATCTAATTTGGGGAATATTAGCCAAAAATGAAAGAGAGCAATTTGTTTATAAATGATTGTTCCAGAGTTTAACAAAAAGTGACTTAGCGCCTTTCTCTTTCTGAAACAACAAAATATATCCTCCGATTTAAACCTTGAAATAGGATAACAGACCAGGGAGGTATATGTTTCACAAATATTTTTTTTTTAGACCTAAATCTCATGTATCTCATTAAAAGGCTTACTAGTTAATGTACATAAGATAATTTAAGATGTATGTCTAGACATGATAGGATTATAGGATGATAGCTTGCCAGAAGTTTATAAGGTTATACAAAAGTGAAACTATTACGCTGTTACTAACCTCCACATCCAGGGACTGCATGGCAGGGTTCTTGACCAGGAAGTGATACGTCTCCTCCCACACAGGGGTCACCGTCTTCAGCTGGGGCTGAAACACACATCCAAAGTTACAAAGTTTGCATTAATTTTGGCATAGATTTCATTGTATCAATTAATATTATTCTACATTCATATCACATGCATATCTGTCCATTTGTACACTTGGGTTCTTGACCAGGAAGTGATTTGTCTGCTCCCACACAGGGGTCACCGTCTTTAGCTCGGGCTGAAAAACAAACAAAGTTACAAAGTTTGCATTATCTATTTCATAGCGTTTATAATAACAATATAATTCTACATTTATATCACATGCATATCTGCCCATTTGTAAACTAGCGGTGCACATTTCTTTGCAGGGTTCTGGACCAGGAAGTGATTTGTCTGCTCCCACACAGGGGTCACCGTCTTCCGCTGGAGCTGAAAACACAAACAAAGTTACAAATTTTGCATGAATTATTACATAGCGTTTATAATAACAATTAATGTTATTCTACATTTATATCACATGCATATCTGTCTATTTGTCCACTTGGGTTCTTGACCTAGAAGTGATTTGTCTCCTCTCACACAGGGGTCACCATTTTCACCTGGGGCTGAAAAACAAACAAAGTTACAAAGTTTGCATTATCTATTTCATAGCGTTTATAATAACAATATAATTCTACATTTATATCACATGCATATCTGTCCATTTGTAAACTAGCGGTGCACATTTCTTTGCAGGGTTCTTGACCAGGAAGTGATTCGTCTGCTCCCACACAGGGGTCACCGTCTTCCGCTGGAGCTGAAAACACAAAAAGTTACACATTTTGCATGAATTATTACATAGCGTTTATGATAACAATTAATATAGATTTTTTTTTAGTAGACAAGCAGTTTTCAGCAGTATTTTCCATATATATAACAATTAATATAATTACATATTTATATCACATGCATTTATACATGTCCATTTGAACACTTGTGGTTCATATTTCATTGCACGGTTCATGACCAGGAAGTAATACACCTCCTCCCACACAGGTCACTGTCTTTGAATAGCTAGGGCTGAAACACACATCGAGAGGTACAAAGTTTTGATCAAAGTGATCAATTAACATCATAAAACATTTCCAAAAGTGATATTTGAGACTTCAATCATATATCCATATCATTATAAGATTCTTCTGAATGATCTGAAAGACCACTGTCTAAAAGGCTACATTTGTTTGTGTCTGCACAAATGACTACACAACTCTAATTCTTAGAACATACCCCATTTTCTCTTATTTCAAAGATGTTAATTGCACATCTGTTTCCAAGAGTGGCTCCTCCACATTTGTATGTGAATTATAAAACAAGAAATCTGTACCCATCGATGTTTTCAACTGTTTCTTAGATTATTCCATTTATGATAATGTATTTCAAACAGTTTCCTTTCATACACTGTATGTTAAAGAGAAATATACAACTAACTACATTATTAACTGCATACTTGTGTGTAAGAAATGATGATCACAATTTATTGTTTGTTTGATAATTTGTTAAAAATGTAAAACTGAACAAATTACTCAAATTCAAAGTCATCTTGACCATATAAATACTTACATGACTCCTGAACTTCTGGTGTCCTACAGTCAGCCTACACACAGGGTTCGGCATACTGGTTGATCTTGATGACACCTATGAATTATCAATAGCAATGTATACATTCAATTGTTAAATGTTTTATGTAATGCGTTTTATGTGCTATATAAATGTTTCTTTGTGTGCTTTTGACAATAACTTGTGAGGGCTCACATGTATATGGGCAACAGTAAAAGGATTTTACTTTTGTGAGCCCTGGCCCACTTGTAACTCTCCATTTTCTCCCTTTCCTTCACTTTCTCCTGTATATTGTTTGCATTGTGTAACACATGTACTCTGTACCTGTTTTTGAATATTGGCCAAATAAAAACTAATAATAAAATATATTAAATTCAGCAAGAGAAAAGCATGGAAACAAATATCTTCTCATGGGCATAATGGTAAAATTTGCTGTTAAATATTGTCATTGTCGTTTTCCTCTCTTTTTGTCAAGTCATTGTGAACATGTGTGTATATTGCCCTGCATAGTCAGTGATCTGACTTGACCTGGGCTTAATCTATTGTAAATATTGCATAATATCTGAGTATTTCCATTTATGTATCTTTTTTTTTTACCAAGACTCTAAATAAAATGATTTTCAAACATTATTATCAAAATATGTTTCACTAACAAACACAATGTACTTTTAGTATGAGACCATAATTCAAAACAATAAAAGAAAATCAGAATGAAAAAAGGGAAACATGAAAATGAATAAATATAATTCAAATCATACAGTAAAATAGCAAAGAAAATGGAATTCCAGCAGGATTCGAACCCGAGACCTCCGGATTGCTAGACCGGCGCTCTTACCGACTGAGCTATAGAACACCCTTTCATCGGGTTTGTCCCAGAAACCCCTTAGCTTTCTTGTCTCGAATTGTCAGAAGCTATTATAAACCTGACATAAACCAGAAGGATAGAAATCAACTTGGAGAATATGCGAGGGATCACCGAAGTGATGAAGCTTCTTTTTTTTCTTTTTTTTGGTATAATTAATTCAAACATATAGAGAAACTGACCAGAAATAAAATATGACTGTAAAAGAGCAAAGAAAATGGGAGTTGATTTCTAACCTTCAGGTTTATGTCAGGTTTATAATAGCCTCTGACAATTCGAGCAATGAAAGCTAAGGGGTTTCTGGGATGAACACCGAACAAAGTGTTTACTATAGCTCAGTCGGTAAGAGCGCTGGTCTAGCAATCCGGAGGTCTCGGGTTCGAATCCCACTGGGACCCATTTTCTTTGCTCTTTTTCAGTCATATTATATTTCTGGTCAGTTTCTCTATGTTTGAATTAATTAATTTGAAAAACTAAAATGTTAGGCTAAGGCATTATTTGTCCCATGAAGACGTGCCAAACATTTAAGAAGATAATGAAATGATGAACAAATGATAACTGAACACAACAATTCAAGCATGCGTCTTTGTCTCAAAATCAGATCAAAATAATTAAAAAGAAAAATGCCAATAAATCATGTCAAATTCCTTGATTAAACTTTAACATTTTCAATATTCAGGACACAAACTATCATTATTTGTACCTCAACACATCCATTCCTTCAAAATTTGTGTCAAATTTTTTGAACTAATTAAGGAAAGAGGACTATAACACATACTTTTGCAGATTATACTCCCATTTCAAATCAGTAAAAACATGGGTTTAAAAACAACCAAAACAAGCATAAAGGATTGAAGCAAATTAACAAACAAGTGAGAATACAATAAGGAAAACAAAAATAACAAAAATGAATTTTTGGTTTCGTATGCAAACAAACATGAAGAGTTATTTTTTCATGTGAATGGTGGTGAAATTCCAATGTTGTTTTTATAATAAGAAAAGGAAACAAGGCAAATTATGTTGATGTTTTCTTCTTCAAAATGTAAATAAACATCACACCTTTGAAACCAAAAGAAACTCTGAAAATACTCACGAACCCCAGGGTAATTAAACTGTAATACTCTTTTCTGTCAATTAAATCATGATATATGTGTAACAAAAAGTATGTCAAATGCATTTATTTCTCATACAATCATGTACAATTTATATCTTGCTTTATTGCAAAAACAAGGTGTCCCACCTCTTTGTTCATGAAAAAGAATGTTTAAATTTCCTACATTTTTCGAACTATCCACTTAAACCTGCCATCGATGACTTGAGAGAATTGTCTGTAAGTCGCAGTCACACTTTCATATAAAGCCTAGGGCTATGTAAGGCATACTGAAAATGTCATGCACATCTTCACCTCAAGAACATTAAGTGCACCAAGTTTCATTAAAATTACCCCAAAACCACTGAAGTATTTCACTCCACAAGGTTCGTTGACTCCTATTTACTCCTTTAAAACTGTGTTTTGCAGGGGGTAATAAGAACATACATGTAAGTGATAATTTCAACTGACCGGTAGATCTTTGGCCGAGTCCAGCTTGACCACTAGCAGAGCACAGGACAGGAGAGATTCTGAGGTAGGGGAGGAGACTTTGGTGCAGTCTGCTACTTGCTGAAAATTGAGAGAAAATTAAGATTTTAAAAATAAATATGTCACACGAACACTATTTTTTTTCTTCCACCAAGTGGACAATTTGAAAAGTAGCACTAGACAATAGAATGTGAATATTTTCCCTGGACATTTTAACATAAATCAAAAGCAATTTAGACAAATTATAAGTGAAATAAAGTTTTGTATCATACCTCGTGTATGAAGCCATAGTTGTCCGTAAGAACCAACCACTCAAGCTTAAAGTGCAGGTCGCTATGCTTGATATTTTGATTTTTTTTTTGTTGTTGTTGTCATTGGTGTTGTTGTTGGTGGTGGTGGTACCGGGGGAACAGGGTGGTGGTGGTGATGATGATGATTTTAATTATGATTGTTACGATTATTATCAATACTTTTGCTATTATTATTAATATCATACCTCGTGAATGACGCCATAGTTCTCTGTAAGAACCAGCCACTCCAGCTTCAAGTGCAGGTCTCCATGCTTGATATCTTCCAGGGGCAGCCACTTTATCATTAGAAATAAAATATCAACATATAGATCATTCAAAAGTGGAGAGGAAATGTTGGAATAGGACGCTACAATACACCAGGATATATACCTTTGCTAAAGTTTAAGGTTACATTTTTTGTTCACAAAGTTTCCTATTTAGGGCAATCAGATCATCAGTACGAACACAAATTTTGTTGCCACATTGATGTTTGTTGTTCACACAGAATTGCATCTTATTCCAAGTTGCAAAAACTTCTCTTAAATGCTCATTTAAATATAAAGCACAATTTCTTTTTACATTGATATGAAGATTTACATGTATTAAAACATTTAAATCATAACATTTAGTTTTTGAATTCTTTTTAATGATATTAAATTCAGAACCAATATATATACTAATATAGCGCAAATTGCAAAAGAGCCTCTAAGCACTCTACGGAGAGTGCATGCAAAAGGTAACATACACAAATGACAGGGTAGTCATACAGAGTAAAAAGCATACTTCCATGATAAATTAGTGTTGTCAAAATTCTTATTCAAGGCATCTGAAGCAGACTAATGTAAACGTGGTAATATTCGCGGTGCTTTAATTTTTGCGGATTTCGCGCGAATATGCAATTTTATTGATTTTCATTTACTATAATATAATATAATAATATAATTTTGATGAGGGTCTTACGATCGGCCGTGAAATTAAAAACCCTCAAATGTGTTTTTGTGTCGCTCAGCGTGAAATATTAATCGCGCGGAAATAACAACATTTACAGTACTTACGGAATCAAAGCAACCTGTTCTGGATATGTAGTTGATGTCGATACTCAAGCTGCAATTAAATAAATTTAATTATTCAAATTACATGAAGAATAAAGAAAACTGAGTATGTTTTCTTCTAGATAATATTAAAGGCTGGAATAAAAAGAATGAATAAATGAAGCAAATTACTTTTTTTTTCTTGAAAGATTAATTATTTTAGACATTCAAGCTGCAATAATAAAGTTTTCATTTAACATTACAAGAAGAAATTAAAGAAAACTACAGTATATTTTCATTTCAAAAGGTTACGTATTCTTTTATATACTCATCCTGCAGTAAAGTTATTAATTATTCAAAATCTAAGGAAAACTCTAAGGTGCCTGAAATAAATAATTGTGCTAATTTCTCAAATCTAAAATTGATCATCCAGTGAATGAAAATAAAATCTCAAAATTGAAGTTTTGCCACCGAGCAGACGGTTTTTGAAGTAGCAAGTCATATGTCATCCTTCAGTTTGTTTTTTTACTCACTTTCCCAGAGGATCATCCTTGCTCCCTGGGTCCTCGTCAAAGCAGTCAACATCCAGGGTCTGCCCATGCTCCTCAAACACGAGGGCCTATGAGATTCAAATAACAAGTGTGTATATTACATAAGATGTGTATCTAAATAGATCTAGTAACTTTGTTGACATGTGCAAAAAGTGATAAATGGTTGGTAAAACAAATAATGTGTAGTTTTGTGATCTGAGTATTGTGTGAAAGTTTTACATTACAAGGATTTTATATGGCCGAGTAATGAGCAGAAAATGCAAAGTGATATTCAGCTTGTATTGACTTTGTACATGGTTATGACTATCCAACAGATGGTTAAAAATCTGAACAGATCAATCGTAAATATCTTTCTAACGAAAACCAGAACCTGTTCCATGCTTCTATTGGTAATATGAATACATGAATACGAATACAACAAGGTATGAGAGAACCATTACATTTCTAATTAAAGGGACTTAGTAACATTGTCCAAATCCTCAAAATAAATTTTTCATTCTAGCGGTTCCCTCATACCTTGTTGTATTCGTATTAACAATAAAATCATGGGACAGGTTTCGGTTTTTCAAATTTCCCTTTCGTTACAAAGATATGTACGATCGAAGTATTCAGATAAGAAAAACTCCGGGCGAGTCTTTCTTCTGTGTACAAAGTGAGTGCAGTGAGTTATTGAATATCACTTTGCATTTTCGCTCATTACTTGGCCATGCAATGTCCATTTGACTTGAAATTTTCACACAATACCCTGTGGACATATGAGATAACAATAATATACATTGCATCAACCATTCATCACTTTTTGCACATGTCAACAAAGTTACTAGATCCCTTTAAGGTTTCGTGGACATGATCCAATCCAGGATGAGGATCTGAACTATACAGCATGCTTTGAATATACACGGCCAGTTTTAGTTCAGGTATACACAGTTATTTGTCGGATCGGAGTCGGATCGTTTAGTATCCGATTGGATATACAGTAAGCTCTTAGAGAGGATGAAAAGTGCAATGAAAAAATATTGTAAGAGATTATGACAAGGAAACTTTTGATCCTCGTAAAAATAATTCTGCTAGATGACCTAGTAGGCTCCACAAATTATATATTTAATTCAAGATATACTGGTGAAGTTGAGCTTCAAATATGAAGTGTGCATACAGGGAAATCTTGGATTATATTTACAATAAAACAGTAAAGTATAATAACATAAATTACTTTCCAAAATAAAGATTATTCATTATGTAGCACTAGCAAATATTTGATTGATGTGTAACTTGAAGGAACAATATTAGAAAGGATAAAAACAAACAAAGATAGTAGAGAGACAATGATAATCCTACCTCAAATGTTTGGTTCCAAACAGGGTTCAGGTTGTTGTTGATCACTTTGGTCTTGAATTTCTGCATTCCAACTGCAAATAAAGAATTGAAGGGTATAGTTTTTATTATCATGACCATCTCTAAGTGCTTTATACTTAAACTATTACCTCGGTCATTGGATATACACACAAACAACCTGCAATAGTTCTCATTCTCAATTTCCTGGGGAGCATTCTAGCCTGGCTATGTGAGATGCACACATGCTTTACAACCACTCTCCATTCCTACCAAGTCCCCATTTATACGCCTTGGTAGAGAACAGCATATGGATAAATTGCCTTGCGGAAGGACAAACGGGATGGCTATAGATTTGTTTCGAACTCAGGAACTCACAAGTAGAAGTTGCGCTCTATCAATCCTTGATTAGTAGGAGCTAAACAAACATTTTCCCTTTTCTAAGAAAATTGTTCACTTCAAAGTTCTAAAGAAGAAAAACTTTTTTAAAACTTTGTTCAGAAATGATTGAAAAGAACATACAGTGAAAAGGTGATGTTTGCTTTTGATGTTGCTCAGCTACAAAATTGTGAATATTGATGTACTTATGCACTACCCATGTAAAATTGCATGTAACAAAACAAAGTTTGTTAATGGACAATAGAATAAACTTTAATTTGACCTAGAACTTGAGAAAACAAATGAGTAAAGTGAGCTACTTACCATTTAGAATGCAGTAGGGGTCTGACTTTCCTTTCTTGATGAAACCTATATCAGCTCTGACAAGGTTCCTAGCCTCAACAGCTGTGATTCGCAGGACTCCCTGAAAAGCAAAGAAAGATGATATTTTATTTCAAAAATCTCTGATAAAATTCAAAACCAGCGAACAAGTACAGTAGTGCATCTAGGATGATTTGGCAATAAATATTTTATTCTATTTACTCAATGAGTATGATGTGGATTATGGTCCTCTATGTGTCTATATCATCTCTATTGAGCATGCTACTTGACCAGCGAACTTACGCGGTATAGAAGCTAGGTTGAATAGAAATGAATACAATGCCATGGTCAGACAGATATTGATCGGTTCTTTTGTGTCTCGACCGGTTCATGAAAGAACCAGCACAATGCCAGGTAAGCATTGTGCTTTTTCTGTTTGTTATCAACGCTCAGCTCTTACCAATATGTTTCAACAGTCACTTCGTGTTTAATGCGTCGTTATTGAGTCACTTGCTTATAATGTTGTCACGTATTATGTTTGTAGTTTGTGTTTATATCCTAACAGAAATTAGCTTTAAGGGGGTTAAGTGTGGTACGTACCTTTGGCATGGGGTACTTGAGGTCCTTGATATCCACGGTGTCCATGAAAACAATGGGGATCCTATTCGGTAGCACTAAGATCCAGGCTAACGCATCCTCTATAATTCCATGCATTAGGTTGCTGCAAAATGGACAATGAAAAAAAAAGGTTATATGTAACTTGTACTTTCAGTAAATTTTTATAAAAGTAATCTAGTAACATTGTCAAAATCTTCAAAACTTATTTGGAACTCTAGCGGTTCTATCATACTTTGTTGTATTCATCTTAAAAATAGAAGCATGCAACAGGTTTCCGTTCTCCAAATTTCCCTTTCATTGAAATAAAGTTATGATTAAAGTATGGGGATATCATAATCTTGAATATAATGGGTAAGCCTGTTGCTTATGGGAACCCGGTGGACTATGTCTACGGAAATAGAATCTGGAAGGGAATTGGTTAATAAATATTATATGATATACAAATTAGCAAGAAGAAACTAAATTACCTGAGACCAGGTACATCAAGCAGATCTGCCAAGTTGGTGAGATTGAAGTCTATTGCCTTTAAGAAAGAAAATGAATTAGAAATTATGTTATTCAAAGATGTCAACGGGTGCAGATAGATATCGCAATGATGCATAGTAAAAGTTATGATGGCAACAAATAGATTTGGATACAAAAGTGGGAATATTTCACCACAGACCCATCAATTTCTTTGAACAAAATACATTTCATTTGAATGTCTGATATTCAAAGTGATATCTAAATTATCATAAGTAGCTAACTATTTACTGGACAACATTGCAATAAACAAACATACAAAGTTGTCCAGTGAAAAAAAAAATCTCCAAAACTATAACCGTTATATGTAAAAAAAAAAAAAAAAATCTCCCATAAATTTAATTAAATCATAACTTTCTCAATAACAACTAGATGGATCTTCGACTGCGCGCAGTCGAAAATGATGCCTCCGCCATTACGCGATTTATTTATATCAAGCCCAAATCAACATGTACACTGAATTAATTCTGTCACATCAATTTTGATGGTACTCTTTTAGATCTTGACGTATCACAATTATGAGCTATAAGTGACCTTGACCCTTTGACCTCATGACCCCAAAATCTAATCAGATCATCAGCCCCCCAAGATACATACATGTACCAAGCTTGGTCAGAATCCGTCAATCCGTTCTTGAGACGGACGGACGGACGGACAACCCAAAAACATAATGCCTCCGGCAACTTCGTTACGGAGGCATACAAATTATATTTGAAACCAAAGCTGGTTTCATACTTCTATTTATAAAATAACCAGGCATTAAAGAACCACTAAAATGAGCCCAAGCACCACACTTTCGGTCATAAGTCGCTGTGGATCTTTAGTACATAGAGCCTCAAAATCATACAAAAATTGTCTCTGGGTGAAAATTTCAACTTCATGGGATTTGATACTTACATATTTCATCTACATTCTCCGAAAATTGCAGGTCCTAATTCGAATTTGTTATACCATAAATAATGATTTCGCTCGATGTGTGAGAATGCTTTTATGAATGATGCAAAACTTTAGAAGCGATTTTCTCTGTTGTTTAACAAATAGCGAGGCTCTGGTCCACGTTATCAAATTGCATTTTTCTGGCCTTCAACAAACTTATATGTATCAAGTTACACATCATTTTAAAGCTGAAATCCTAGAGAATTAAAAACATTACAAATCTCAATTTTGATATTTCCGACAATTAACCGAAAGTGTTAGAGGCGGACACAAATGCAAGCAAGTAATGTATTTGGTCCATTCAGATAAAGTTACTAAATTTAAGTGTGGGGAGGGGGAAAAGTTCTATACACATGACACAGCCTGTGTTGTATACTTTTTACCCCAAGGAAAGAGGAGGGGGGATGTTGGGAGTCCAAGAATTTCAGTAGAAAAAAAGCTATAGCCCCCTTGCAGCCCCCCTTCACCCCTGCAGTGCCATATCACACTATAATATGATAGTTGTGTACTTACTGGTCTGTTCAAGAAGTAGACTGACATCCCGCCAATTAAAGGCATCTTGCTCACTAGTGGCCTCATCTCCACTCTCAGGTTGCCATGGAGCTGGGGATCAAATCATCATGACAACAGCATACAAAATAAGACAATATGAGACAAATAATATAAAACAGTTTGTTTTTATCAACAGGTAGACAAAAATCCTATCAACTAGCGGCCTCATCCCCACTTCCAGGTTGCCATAGAGATGGGGATGAAATTGCCGTGACAACAAAACCATGTAAATGTCAAATTATTTTTACCATCATGCATATCAAACCAAAAGAAAATGGAGCGATAAAATATTGAATATTCCTCAATGTAAAGATTTTTTGTTTACATAAAAAAAACATAAAATGTAAATTCCATTCATTTTATAGAGTACATTCTAAGCCAAAACATTACAAAAACCTAGTACATTACCTAGCCCAACATTGTCAATTACACTATAAGACATTGCAACTGTATATTCTCTCTAACACATTTCTATCAAGCTAGAAATAAAACTGGGTCTTTTCTGTCCTTTTAAAAAAACAATTACACATACCTGTAAATCTTGGATTCCAGCTTTGAGTCTCTTCACTTTCTTTACACTGATTTCAATGTCACAATCACCAGCATAGCTGAAAAGAAAGGGAATTATACATAGTCAAAATGCACAACATTCATGAAGTCTCTACACTTTTTTTTCTCATTACTCAGTTGGCAAGTAAAATTAATTTCCTCTCAACTGTTGATGGCCCCATAACAAAATTTGACTTGCCCCAATTATAATTTGAATCCGAGGCATGCATGCCATTGTACAAATTTACATGGGGTAGTATCTCAAAGTAGCATGGTTAAATCATATATATCATATATATTTTGGCTGTGCTATTACACCATGTACCATGTATAGTACTTTGTGTATGAAAGGCATTCAAAGTTCACATTTAATAATGCACTCTTGTTAGGGAAAAATAGCATTTTATAGCATCTGGCCTTTATTATTCCCTCTCAGATTTCGAAGAGAATCACACACATAGCATCTAATGTTTCATCCAAAGCAAATACCGTTTTCCTGCTGCGGGTTTACAGAATCAACAATAGTTTGCAAATGGGGCGAAACTAGATATCCTTTTCCTCTAGCTCTTAAAGAATACATGCACCAAGGTAAGAGTTCTTGCAGGTACAACAATTACATCAAGAATGATAGTCCCCATTTTTTTACTTTTCTGTATGCCCACTATCAAAATTAATTAATTTTCATTAGCTTTTTTGGCTACAATTTTAGAATCATAAAATCTTTAAAGGGCAATGAAACCCAAGCAAAATGTTGCTTTCATAGTCTTGAAGAGATTAAGATGAATAATCTCTGAAAGTTAGAGCATAATCGGGTAAGAAACAAGAAAACTACGGCTCTTTGAAGATGTACATTTATTCCTATGGGGAACTCAAATTGGCAACGCACTCTGATAAGTGTGTGGACAACTCCCCATATGTTTTGTACACAAATGTTCCCATTTTTACAGTTTTCTTCATAGTCACATTTTTCCATTCCCCCTACTCATGATATGTTATGTACAAAAGCATTCTACAAAATATATGTTGAACTTGAACGAAGGGTACAAATAAATTTTGAGAAAATTGAACAAAACTGAAATTTTGTGTACAAAATGTATGGGGAGTTGTCCACAACTTTACCAGAGTGCGTTGCCAATTTGAGTCACTCGAAGAAATACATGGCTCTTTTCAAAGAGCCATAGTTTTCTTTTTTCTTGACCGATTGTGCTCAAATTTTCAGAGACTATTCATTATATTTAGTGTCTTATAGTGCATACAACAATTTGTCTGGATTTCATTGTCCTTTAAAATTAACAACTTTTTGATCATACTTGAATTTTTATGTAAAACAAGCAACCAAGGAGAAAATGAAGAGATGCCAATTTGATGACGGAGCAAACCGAACAGTGTTTAAGTTTGCATACAAATCTAGATGAGTTAAAAAGTGCACTCTGTAGCTTGTCCATGAATTGGTTAACAGAGAGTTAAAGAATGTACGAATGTATGAATATTCATTAGCTGCAGTATTTGCTCAATAAACTTGCAATTTTTAAATTTGTAACCAATATTTGTTTTGTGTGAAAAAGGTATATCTTGCTGAATGCTACAACAGACAGCAAGCTCTTGCCATGCTCTACACCAGTGTAATATGCATTGAACATGACTACAGGGTGTCCCAACAAAAATTCTAAAAAAAAAAATTTTAAACAAACTTTGAAATTTTTTTCCAACGGAAAAAAGTGCGCCTTATACATGGAGTTTTATGGTACCTATACGCTTTCATACAACATTGCAGCTTGATTATTTTTACAAAATCCGTTGTATTGCGAAACCAACAAACATAATCAAATGTAAATGTATGTGATTACTGAAATATCCCCTATGAAATGTAAAGATTAAGAATTTGTCCTCAGATAAGGTTACCAAGTACCAAGATAAAAGAATTAAAATTATGCAACGTTTTCTCCCAAGGATGCTTTATACAGTGTTAATTATAACAGCCACAATGAAAGTAGAACTTAGAAATACAATATGTAAGAACCATCTTAATATTCATGAATGACCCGATTGCAAATTTTATATGGGAACAAAATATCAAGTACTTTTCCTCCCACCCATGTACAGGAAGCGCTACCTGTAAATAATGCATGTTGCATACATGTATAACTCTTCAAATATCACATTATTTCCCATGTGTGCCGCTCTAGACACTCACTTCCTTACAAGCAAATATGCTCATGGCATATACAGTTACATTGGATCAATGTCACATTCACATTTCATCAGAGTGCAAACTAAGATGCAGTAGGAATAGGGAAATTCTACAAGAGTACTGTCAGAAGAACAATAAAGATAGCGGAATACCATAAGATTGTGTATTCTATGTAGTGATTCTTGTCCTCACCTTTTCATTGATAATTTGATTAAAAACAATTTGATGACAGCCTATAGTCGTCAAATCCAAGGCATGCATGTGGACCCCCAATAATCAAATCCTGGCCATGTGGCCCCCAGTGGTCATATCCTGGGTATGCCACTAATGTGGCATCCGCAACTACATTTTGGAGGTAGAGGGGAAACTCAATACTGGAATACCACAAGGTTGAGTAACCCTACTGTCCTACAATCCATGAGTGATTGCATAAATATAGTGCATGCATAATACGTGTACTTGAATTAATAAGTAACTAGATGGATCTTCGACTGCGCGCAGTCGAAAATTATGCCTCCACTATGACTCGATTTTAATATCAAGCCCAAATTAACATGCACTGAATTAATTTTTTAATATATTTTTCATATATTTTGAGTCCTGTGACCTTGACCATATGACCCCAAACTTTGATGGCTACACTGGCTTCCTAAGAAACATTCAGGTATCAAGTTTGATTGAAATCTGCTATTAGTTCTTGAGATTTTGCCATTACAAGCTTTTTTGCATGTATAATGAGTCCTAAGATGACCTTGACCTCAACCTCATTACCCCAACATTTTATGGCTACATTGACTCTTTATGATCCATTCAGGTACCAAGTCAGATAGAAATCTGACATTCAGTTCTTGAAATTTTGCCATTACAAGCCATTTTTGCATATAGGACGACACACGCGGTACCCCAGGGTACCGCGTTGTGTAGCGCCATCTTGTGTCCACTCGAAGCACAACCGTATTGCGTTGTGTATGCAGTGCAGCGCGCGATTTTATGCACGCTATACCCTGGTACAGCCCTAAAAAAAAAAAAAATAATTAAACAAAATGGCGGATATTCGTTTGGTACCCCAGGGTACCATTTATGTCATCATATATAATGTAACCTTGACCTTTGACCTCATGACCCCCAAATCTACTCAGATCATTGCCACCCCGATATGTACACTCATACCAAGTTTGAAATTAATCCATCAACCGATTTGTGAGAACGATGCATTATTACACATATATTGAGTCCTGTGACCTTGACCTTTGACCTCATGACCCCAAAATCTAATCAGATCATTAGCACCCCAAGATACATACATGAACCAAGTTTGGTGAGAATCGTCAATCGGTTCTTGAGATAACGCGATCACGAGAACGGGACGTACATGTACTTACGGACGGACGTACGTACGTAAGTATGTACGGACGGACAACCCGAAAACATAATGCCTCTGGCTACTTCGTTGCGGAGGCATAATAAAAGGGTTTATGAAATGAAGAATATTCTATATAAACATGTGACATCTGCGAGTACAATAGGAAAAGGAGAATATCTGTATCGTACTGGAATACCACAATCCTACAATAATTGTCTATCCACACCTGCATTATACATGAATGTGGTCTTGAGATATAATACAGGACAGAAAGAGTTAATAGAAAGGAGAGAGCAACATGTTCTGGAGTACAAAACATTATGTAGCAAGATTGGTACAGTGCCCACTTTCAAATCATGAGATTCCGAGGTTCAAACCCGGGGGGGGGGGGGGGGGGGGCACTCAAATTATTTTTTGACGGGGGTGTGCCTCACGGAACTCTGAAATGGGGGTCTTAAGAGCTGACTACAAGCACAAAATATAGGGTCTTTGAGAGCCCCCCCCCCCCCCCCCCCCCCGGGTTCAAACCCTGCAACTGCATGTCCACTGCGTTTGTCCTTCAACAAGCCAATTAATCCACTGTTGCTGCTCTCTACCCAGGTGCATAAATGGGGACCCAGTAGAAAGTGAAAGCCTTCAATTGTGAATCATCTTCTCAATGCCCATGAGACCCTTGGAAGGAACGCTCTCCAGGAAGTGGAGATGGTGCACATAATGTGTGTGGCTGGCAAGCGTCGTTAATAATAATAATAGTGTAAAGTGCTTAGAGGTGATATTGTATCATATAAGCCACTATAGATCAAATTTATAAAATTATATTATATCTGTGGGTAAGAAATAAGAATCTAAGGAGAAATCTGAAAATTCTATTTTAAGCTCTTCCAGAATACCGCAAGACAAGTACCAGTGTACAGTGGTTGTCTTGCGCACTAGTTTAAGCTTGCACTTGAAGTTATTCAGTACTGTGGAGAACCACAATAAATCAGGTTTTCTCTCAGCTCAGCTCAAGTAGAATAATTATAAATCCATACCTACAGGTTGTGTACCTGACATTTACTGAACTCTCTCGAGGCATTTCAGCTCAATTTAACACTCTTGGTACCAAATCATGTGTGCTATTGAGTTATTCACTAAATATATTGAAAGGAAGAAAGCCATTACACACTGAATCCTGGGATTTGACAGCTCTATAAAATTTGTATGTATGGTGTGGTGCAAATATGCGACATTGGCACTCAATGACTCAAGATGTACTGAGCTGCATTTAAAAAATTTATAACACATATTTTCCTTTACTCATTTTTATTTACTTAAAATTAATTTCTGGTCAGTGTCCTCTTTAAGTTTCAATTAGCCACCATGATTTCAATTTCAACCATATTTTAAATAATATTCCAACAGCTAGAATCCATCTAGTGCAAATGGCAACATTGTTTCAAACTCAATAAGCTACCTGTAATCAGTTTAACACTGACGTGATAATTGGTTAACAAGATAGTTCCTGCATTTTCCAGTTTGCATTTGTCATCATTCAACAAGCCTAAACCACAACAAGCAGCTGAAAATGCACCCCCTAAATTAAGACTTTAACCTCATAGACATATCTAACACTTGAACTATGCTAGTGGTGGCATAGCAAGAGAGGGAGGGGAAGGGGGCTCCTGCACCCAAGCCTCCTACCCCCTCAGGCTGGCTTGTTTTTTGGCTTGCTTCCTTGTTAGCCGGTAGTTTAATTTTGGGGCTCTGAATCACTAAAATCCAAAAGCTTCAGGGGGCTCTGTCCCCTGGACCTTACCAGAAATGGTTCATGCTGATGCACTCGCAAGTTGGACCCCCCCCCCCCTTGCAGAATTGCTGACTACACCAATGTGTGCTAGTAATATGACACCAATATACACTTGTCTAATCGTGTTATTGTGCATATCTATGTAATTCTAATCCAGATTCAGTAAAACTATGCTTCAGGCTAGTTTTTTTTTTCTTGATAAAGATTTGACTATTTAGTGATAAGAGATATCGGGAAGATTGTGGTGAGTGATAGATTGTATGTGTTGTTGTTGTTGTTGATGAAGCATACACATAAGGCAGTCACCAGCACCCAATACAAAGTTCACTAATAGAAATAAGACAGTTGCAACGACTGAATAAAAGAATGTCCACACAAGTGATGTAGAATTTGGATGACGTCATTATTAACAATAAAAACAAATGTCCGAAAGATCTATTGCACGGTGATTAATTAAAGTCCATGGTTATAAAGTTCAGTTGGCCTGAATGAAATGCGCGTCCGCGGAAGAGATGAGAGATGATCGATGAAAACGATGAAACGCAAGCGTGCGTGAAGAAGACGATGTCGAGAACAAGAGTTCGAAGATGATGAACGCGAAGGCGCGTGGAAAAAGGTCGATATTCAATATTCAGTTCCATCGTTGAACAAGCACGCACGATGTGGCTGCTATGATCTCCGGCGTGTTGCCGTGGAGAGAAGCTATATAGCCTAAACGCTGTGCTATAAACGTGTCCGTTAGATAAAACACAAATTATGAAGAGCGGAGAAGTAATGAAGGTCCGAAGGGCTCGGTAGCTGAGAAGGATGATGATGTCGAAGAAGACGAAAAGGAATGGTTGATGATTTAACGCCCCATGTCGGTCGGCGGACTCTCCCTTGGTGAGAAGAAGAAAAAGGCATGAATTGTAACCCCGTAAATACAATTCATGGTGGCCATCATGAGTCTAATGGTGACTCATATGGGTGAAGAAGAAAGAGCTAAAATAGGTGTTGCTCGGATGAAAGCTAGTGTAGAGAGTGAGAAAGCATGGCTTGCATGTGCTAGAGTGCATGCAGTAAAAAGCCACAAGATCCAGTAGACAAAGAGATGTTTATCTCAGTGAAGTAAAACAAGACCAAGCTAGGCAGGAAATGACTTCATCTTAAATGTAAACAAGATGAGGTAAAGTTTCACTGGTACTGGTAGAAGATGAGATAACCCCTCCTTGGTGGAGTTGGTATATGAATCAGCTGTGTACAGCGATCAGTGTTAGTCTAATATTCAGACTGTGATAGGTGAATAGAGTCACTACAGGAGCCTCCTCCTAGATTGTTGAAAGGTTGAAACGATCGATGTCGATGACGAGGGATGAAAAGTAGGACTCGATGAACATTGATGATACACGTGAAGATGATGCGAAAAATGTCCAAAAGAAGTTAAACTTGTATGGAAGAAATTTGTTGACGAATGATAAAGTCCATTTTCGAGGTCGATGTCGTCGTCGATCTCGATGTCCGCAACGGGCTCAATCACGTCGGGGTCACCACTTTGGTGATAAGAGATATCGGGAAGATTGTGGTGAGTGATAGATTGTATGTGTTGTTGTTGTTGTTGATGAAGCATACACATAAGGCAGTCACCAGCACCCAATACAAAGTTCACTAATAGAAATAAGACAGTTGCAACGACTGAATAAAAGAATGTCCACACAAGTGATGTAGAATTTGGATGACGTCATTATTAACAATAAAAACAAATGTCCGAAAGATCTATTGCACGGTGATTAATTAAAGTCCATGGTTATAAAGTTCAGTTGGCCTGAATGAAATGCGCGTCCGCGGAAGAGATGAGAGATGATCGATGAAAACGATGAAACGCAAGCGTGCGTGAAGAAGACGATGTCGAGAACAAGAGTTCGAAGATGATGAACGCGAAGGCGCGTGGAAAAAGGTCGATATTCAATATTCAGTTCCATCGTTGAACAAGCACGCACGATGTGGCTGCTATGATCTCCGGCGTGTTGCCGTGGAGAGAAGCTATATAGCCTAAACGCTGTGCTATAAACGTGTCCGTTAGATAAAACACAAATTATGAAGAGCGGAGAAGTAATGAAGGTCCGAAGGGCTCGGTAGCTGAGAAGGATGATGATGTCGAAGAAGACGAAAAGGAATGGTTGATGATTTAACGCCCCATGTCGGTCGGCGGACTCTCCCTTGGTGAGAAGAAGAAAAAGGCATGAATTGTAACCCCGTAAATACAATTCATGGTGGCCATCATGAGTCTAATGGTGACTCATATGGGTGAAGAAGAAAGAGCTAAAATAGGTGTTGCTCGGATGAAAGCTAGTGTAGAGAGTGAGAAAGCATGGCTTGCATGTGCTAGAGTGCATGCAGTAAAAAGCCACAAGATCCAGTAGACAAAGAGATGTTTATCTCAGTGAAGTAAAACAAGACCAAGCTAGGCAGGAAATGACTTCATCTTAAATGTAAACAAGATGAGGTAAAGTTTCACTGGTACTGGTAGAAGATGAGATAACCCCTCCTTGGTGGAGTTGGTATATGAATCAGCTGTGTACAGCGATCAGTGTTAGTCTAATATTCAGACTGTGATAGGTGAATAGAGTCACTACAACTATAACACGCTTTTCAAAATGATAATTATTGGCTAGACACCCGTACAGTTCATGCAATCTACATGTTTGTGACATACTTATTGGTTAATTTTGTTTTTAGCATCCAAGAGACAAAGTTAAAAATGCAGACCAGCTTTTTATGCGCTTTCATCAACAATATCTACATGTAGATGTCAAAATGTACTGCTTAGACGAACACAACTTTGCAACTTCCCGGGGAGCATACAAGCTACATTTATAATTATCTATACTTACAAGATTTCTAGATCCAGGATCATCTCATCTCTGCCAACATGTTCCGTGTAAGCCTTTACTCCTCCAATCCTGGGGGACTATAAAAAGAACAAGAAATGAAGATAAAAATCATATTTCATGACATTTACCAATTTTTGTAAAATCCCATACATGTATAGAAACTGGAAGTAACATGGATATTGCATTGTATGTACTCTAGTATGAATATCTTCCCTAATATAAAGTGTTGTTTCAACTTTTAAAACACTTTTTTTTCTACATACTGTGCGCATAGCAAAATACCCTGTATACAAGAAAATGGGAGATAGGCAAATGATATATTCTCATCATAGCATGAAGTTAAAGACTTGTAGTAAGCAGGGATTATCATGCGTTTGTTTTAATAATGAGAGCTTAGCTCTTGTCACAGAGTTAGCATCCGTAAAAGCTGCACGATCCTTCACACTTTCCCTCAATTGATATCATATCCCGCCAGTTTGTGTCGGGTCTATATAGCTTCTGACTGACACAAGCATTGAAAAAGGTTTTTGGGAAGTACAGTACCACCATTAGCTTAGTGGTTAGAGCAACGGTCTAGCAATCCAGAGGTTTCAGGTTCAATTCCTGGCTAAGTTCAACTTCCTAAACTTATTTGAATTTAGAATGTTGTATTTATTTCTGGTTAGTTTCCTCTACAGATGTTTACTTGAAACTAGATTTATAGGAATAATTTACATCTCCTGAAATTAACTACACTAGAGGATAACAATCTCTCAAACCAAGAAAATTGCATGCTGTCAACAATCAACAGGACATTGACAACTTTGCTGTGATAATGGTACATGGTATCTATTTATACTCATCAAGGCATGATATGTGCTTTGTTAATGAGAGCTCTTGTGTCACACAATCTTTGGAATCTAAATGTTTGTTAAGAATATTGAAATGTAATTAAACATTTAGTACATCTTCCAAAACAGACACTAGATGGTAACAATATTTGACATCAAGAAAATTGCACGCTGTCAACAATCAACAAGACTATGACAACTTTGCTGTGATAATGACTCATGGTATCAAATGACACCATGCCAAGATGCCTCAGACCTAAGTCAATGTAACAGAGCCTGTCTAAACCCTAAACTAGAGTGATGTGGCACCATGGGGTACTGTCTGGCCTCACCAGGGATGCCGTCAATAACATTAGGAGGTTGCTCTCAATGATATGCACCATAAACAAAACATATTTTTAAGTTACAGTGTACATGTAGGTCATCAAATTATAATGTATTCATGTAAGGCTGTAGATCTATTTTAAAATAATTTAATATGACACTAGCACATTCCTTATTATCACTTTTTACTATTACTAAATTAGCTACTCTCAACTGCTGAGGTTTTTTTTAGCACTTTTACATTTTTCATGTATATAAAAAAATAAAAAATTATTAAAAATATATAATTTGCATCAATTGCATGAATTTATATACTATTTTGGACATAATAAATTGAAATATTCAACCAGAAAAATTCTGAGCACTTATTTGAACACAAATAAGTCATAATGTGGCTTCGAAATTCAAAATTTGACGTTGAAAAATAAATGATTTTTCAAAAAAAATATGCAAAAATTATGAATTTTTGAGCATGTTATGCTTTACTTAGGTGATAGTTCTTTTTCATTAATAAAACCATGTCTTAGGAAAGTAATACAAACAATTCCATACAATTATCTCTTCTATTTTCCGAAATATTTGAATGTTTGTAATCCACGTCAAAAATGTCTGTGTAGTCCCACATGCTTATTTTTTTGTGGTACCGAAATTTTTTTCACAAATTTTGACATCATTTTTTGCAGTAAAATTTCACTTTTTGATGGAACATAATTTTTTCTTTGGTTTTTTGATAGTACTAAATATGATTCAACTAAATAACATGTTTTAAAATTACAAGAAGGTATCCCTTTAAGAAAAAAATTACATTATATAGGATTTTAGGGCTCTAGGGCCAGAAAAGTGGCCCTTTTGTTTAATTAAAGATTGATTATAACCATTATCATACAAGTAGGAACTGTATAGGAAGAAATGTATGCAGCTTTGCGACATTCATGTCCCATACAATAAGTACTTTGTATTTGGGTCTGCAATCTTGAAGACTAGTCGGAGAAATCTCATCACCCATTTCATACAATGTCAATATGCCAGAGGGGAGGGTGGATAACCTCAATCATGTATGTTCACTCGGGCAGTCCATGCTGCAGAGAAATGGCTCTCCTCTACTTGGATGTCACATATTTATGGCTCATAGTCCCACAACAAACATGTACCATACAGAAGGTATGCTCCCTGGGGAGTTGAATGCATACAATAAGTATGCCAATGGAGAGGGTGGATAATCTCAATCATATCAGTTCAATCAGACAATTGATTTTGAAGAGAAAGGACTCTTCTGAATGGGTCTACTTAGATGTCACATAATTGGATCATAGTCACATAACAAACAAGTACCATACAGTAATTGTGGTCACCAAGGTTTGAAATCACTATCATAAACCAAGATAGCTATACATGTACAAGTAACCTCATTCATGTCTATCCAATCAAAGAATTAATGCTGATTAATGTCCGTAATGAAACATCACATTCACACAAAGATCACAGGTCAATACATCGTAAATTATTAAATGAATATGAAGTGTGCAACCTATGAAGTTCTGAATCAATAATCATGCTTGCACATTGGGTCTAGTCATAACCAGATATAACAGCATAATGCCAAAGTCGAGATTGTCTAGATCCAATCTAACAGTCTATGCTGATTAATGTATGTGATGAGACATCACATTCACACAAAGATCATGTGTCAAACAGTTTACAAACATTAAAAACTGAGCTCCCTAGGGAGTTCTGAATGTACACTTGTGCAAGTTTGCATATTGGGTCTAGTCTAGTCATAACCAGATATAATATGGCACTATGCCAGAATTGAAAGTGGGTAACCTTAATCGTGTCCATCCAATCAGACTGTCTACAAACCTCCAATAACTTTTAAAGATCACACTTCCAAGTTCCCATACACCATAGAACATAGCGAGAGTTGTAATTGTGATCACATCTACCACACTCATGGAGGAAGTGTTGGGTCTGACTCAAAACACAAATTCACATTTCAAGTTCCAATGTAATGGAACAAACATAGTTTTATCACTGTTAGTCACTATCATATATTGGGTCTGACATTGATAAACTTCCCTACTCAAAGAATCACCTGATAGTGGCGAGTTGATAACCTCGATCATGTCCGTCCAATCAGACAATCAATGCTGTAGAGAACTCTGATTCACATTTAAAGGTAGCATTTCAAGTTCAATAATGGAACATACAGAGAATGAGGTCCGACATCAATACACTTCTCTACTTCAAGAATCACCCGATATAATGGCCCTATGCCAGAAGGTAGTGATGTAACCTAAATCATGTCCGTCCTGGGCATCAGACAGTATATGCTGTAGTCTGTAGAGACCTCTGATTCATATTTAAAGGTACCCATTATTCTTCTTTCTTATATAAAAATAACAAATGCAGGGCTTGGCATTAACAGTGGCCCAGGAGCCAATGGCCACCTTAAATTTCATTTGGCCACTAGAAACTCTGTTTTGTCAACCAACAAATTGGGATCTACCAATCTACCACACGCATGTCTATTGTGAGAGTATAACATGTAATTTCTGGCCACCTGAAAGAAGCCCTCAAATGATATCCAACAATACTTACATATCTTCCGAGCCTGATCTTTTCAAAGCGGAATGACTTGAGGTACGATGGCAGGTTGTCCTGAACAGCCGCCTCAACTGATTCACGAAGAAGCTTTTCCACGTAGCCTTCCACGTATGGCCACAGATGCTTCACAATCTGGAAATCAAAGAAATTGAAAACATTTTATTGGGAAATAAAACCCGTTTTTGTTTTAATTTTTACAAATAATGTGTTAAAGCTTGCCAGTCCGAGGGGGGGGGGGGCATAATATAGTCCCATTATATGTTTTTGTATTGTTTCTGAAAACAATTATTTAGCGGGGGGCATGCCACTGTTACAGAGTACTCATGAGAAATCATTGAGTAACGCGTTTCTGTGAAATTATGTCAACTATTTTCATGCATTTATTCAACTTAATCCTGATAATTTGGATCGAGAGTGACTTCAAATTTTAATTGTCCTGGGCCCTGTAGCAGAAAGAGATGCAATCGATTGTAAGTTACAATTAATTGTAAGTTGGATCATGTTTTCTAAATGCGCAGATCTGATTGGTTAAAACGCGCACATTTTCTCACTTACAATTGATTGTATCTCTTTCTGTGTTTAAGCTTTCTGCAACAGGGCCCTGTGAAGGTTATTTGGCATATGGGTTAGAAGAGCTTCCCAAAAATTAACATTATATTTACATGAGGATATATCCATGGGGTTAAGAGAGGAACTAGCCCCACCCTTTTTGTATTCGTTCTAAGTTCTAAAGAGCTCTAAAAGAGACCCCATTCAACTAACAAATTAAAGGCCAATATAACAGAATTTGAAGTGATATTGGTTAGAAATCAAATTGTAAACATTTCCTTTAACAGCCATAACTTAAAGGGGTAGTTTAGTTTTGGGAGAAAGGGCGCTACACATCGCAATTTTTTTGTGAGGTAATGAAAAACTGAGTGTCGAATTTGAGAGAACATGCAATTTTAATGGCAGAATAAACTTTATTTGGTCAAAATCGACCCAGAAACGGCTGAAATGTCAATAAATATATCTGATCTTATAATTATTTGGGGCCCAAATAATTAGATGATTTTTTGAATTTTTTTTTTAAATGCTTGCACTTTTTCAAAAAATTTTAAAAGCGTTTTTTAAATGGTTGTTGATGATCTCGCTATTTAATCATTATATCAACAAAACATCACATGCATAATTTTGGTTGAAAATGGTTGAAACCAATGCCTTTTAAAAAAGCGCCCTCTTGTGTTTTAATGGCTCTTTTTGAATGATAACAGGCGTTTTACTTGGTCGTTTGTAATTTTGTATACCTTTCGAGCATGGTGGAGTTATAACCATGGATCGTACTAGCGGATATAGTTTATAATGTTACTGTGTAGGTTTTGGCTACTAAAGTTCAGCCTTACCAAAACTAAACTACCCCTTTAATTATTTGGAATTAATGTTGCATGTTGATGTACATTATAAGCTTGGTACCACACATTTATTAAGTTCTTTGTTTAGTTAATTTTATAAATTATTGTCCATTTATTTCCAATTAATAATTAACAATTTATATTTTTTCTATGGGACTTCTATAGGACTCTATGCCACCCTATCTCTCCTCAAAGGAAATGGAACATGGACAAAACTGTATTCAATATTGCATCAAAAAGGTTGTAGTTCTATAGCAAAATGTATAAGAGGCATCACTGTTGACAATTATCAATGCAACTTAAGATTGAGTGCCCCTTTAAAATCCAATGCATCACTGATGTCATCCCAGAATAGAATCCCACCTGTGCAAGCGATCTGGCAGATGATGTTTTGGAGCTGTACATTATAGGTTGAATAGTATACTGTAATATAGTATTACCGTTACAACAACCTCCCACCCTCTGATATGTACCGAGTCAAATTCACTTATGAATGAATGTATACACGTACATATTAAATACAGATAACGTATAATACCAAGGAGGCTAACCTTTATACCTCCTTGATAATACAAATGTTGTAAAATGTCTGTATAATAGAGTAAGGCCTAGAGACTAGACATATGGTAAACAGTTCAGCAGATGGTATTGAGCAGTAATTGTGTGTGTACCACATACATCACAGCACAATAATTGTATTATAACCTCCGACCCATCCACTCATGCACTCATGAATGAATTAACATGTATGGTATCAGCATTATGCACAATGGATGGGTTGGGCAAGTAGCAGGAAAGCTATTTAAGTAAACTACCAGTGAAATGTTTTTTGTGTGCTAGAGTAAATAAAAGTACAGATAACTAACAGAAATCTTTTGAAAACATAATTAACAAAATGAAGACAATATATAGCCACTAAAGTAAGCACAGTAATTGTACTATAGCCTCGAATCAAGGGGGTACACGCTGCAGGTCATAGCGTCGAAAGACGGAACGTGTGCTATTGTATAAGCATGGATAGTACTAGGAGAACTATCCATGATATAAGTATCCACTTTTATTATTATTCTTATCTTTCATGCACTCATCACTCTATGCACTAACTCATCTGTAGGAATTAACTTCTTCTAAAAAGTACTCCACATTAGCTTTAAATGCGCGAATCATCAGGTCAATAAATGGGTACCCAGAAGGATGGAACGTAGTTCCTTAGCATTGTGTGCGCCCACAAGGTTATTATTAATAAAGGTAATTATTATTATTAAAACTGGAGAGAGCAAAAGTATCAAATTACAATTTTAATGAGCATAGTCACAAGTATCATTAAATTACTGGCCATGATTATCACCTAGTATATTCTCTTACTGATTCTAATGTATATCCAACAATGTGATTTTATAATTACATTATCTTACATTATTATGAAACAAAGCAACAATTTATCATACTGAGAGTCTATAATCAAGTCGGAGAATGCATACATGTATGTTATACAAAAGTCAAATCATCTTGAACGCGTTAATATTTTCTAGACGCTAAAACATACAAATCAACTTTTGTTACCTTGTTTAGCCATTCAGCCCTCTCTGTGTCTGGAAAATAAACCTGCAAAGAGAGAGAGAGAGAGAACAGAATTTAAGATGCATGGTAACTAGATATAAGAAGAGTATGTAAACATGACATGGTACAAATGTTTCACTACGTTCTACAATCATCAGCATCATCGATGATCATCATCATAATTTATCATCATTATACTCATGACCATCATCATCATTATCATTATCACCATTAAAAGCATAATTTCATTATGATTATCATAATTATTATCTCAATGTGATCATAATCATTGCCGTTCTTATCATCATCCTCATCACCATTCAAATCTCTCATTTCATCTTAGAGCAGCTAAACATTAAATGAAAAACAATTAATATATTTTGTTTTAATGACACACAGTACTAATACAATACACTTTGCTGCTATGATAAGTCTATAGATACTTTAATGTGCTGCTGCAACTATAATGTTGCAGCAGAAAATGACATTTTCTGGGGCCATATTTAAAGCTTGCATGCATCAAAATTAGCACTGTGATATTTATTTGAATTTCACATAACTGTTTTTTAAATTTTGTATTAAGGGGCTCTTTTGGGCATTTTAGGGGCTGATTTAACCTTAGCCCCATGTATTGCATGCATGAAAATAGTACTCCAAAAATAATTTGATGGTACTCTATTAGATATTGCTGGGACTCTATTTTATATTGTGGGCTATTCTATTATTTTTTTTTTATTTTTTTTTTTTTGGGGGGGGGGGGGGGGGGGGGGCTCCTACTGGGGCAGTTTGGGGACTAGTCGCCCATAGCCCCCCCCATGTATTTTTCCCCCCACTGCTGTAAGCTGTAAGGGTGACATTTTGAGTTATAGGTTCGCTTCTGATTCATCAAGGTCACAGTGCTTGCTGATCTTTCTTCACCAGATTTTAGTTTCATCATTGTGGGCAGAGATTTTTCTTTTATTTATTATTTTTAGCCTTCTAAAGAGTCTTTTCAATCATGAATGGACTAGCTGACAGAGTGAATCATGACATGAAATGATTGTTATCAATCATATATAAAATTACAAAAAGCCATTGGCAAACACAATTAACAGGAGATTGGGGCGATCTAACCCCCAAAATGTTCTATGTCAAGAGTAGGATACTGTACATTATAAAACAATTTTCAGCAAACTATTTTGAGCCAGGAAAGATTGAAAACCAGCCCTGAAATGTTTGTTTTCCTGCAAAACATTTGTGGGAGGAGGTTTCTTGTATATATTGGCATTTGAAACTGCCTCCATATATTGCAATATACTGTATATTTCATACATGTGACATTTTGCTAAGGCATGGCCTAAGAGGCTAATATTAATCAATAAGATTGGCTGTTGTATCAATGGAAACTCGCATGTTACATAACCATGATCATTATTATCAATGTAGTAAAATAGGATTTTGGGTTTGCCGGGGTTAATTATCAGTGTTGTATGCCTCAAGGCCAAAAATTGCGTCCTTGGCCTCGAAGCCTCATGTCTCGGCCTCGTCCTCGGAGGCTTATGTCTTGATGTATCAGCTCGAGGCCGGAGAGTTGCAGCGACAACGCGGTCATTTTCAGTGTTGAAAATGATGACCGAGTCAAATGAATGTTTTATAGAGTGATTCTTATTCGCAAGTTAGTCATTACCTGTTTCACTTTTAATTGAAATAGTGCCCCATTCAATATTGACTAAATGTTATAGATCTATTCAAGTTTTCTAAACACCAAAATGCAATCTTACTTCTGAATCTCCCATATCTCCACCACAATAGCGCTATCATTATCAAATATTTTTTCTCTAGCAGTCATTATTTGTCTTTGTACATGAATGGTGGTGTATTTATTAGTATTTTTTGTTAGGCTACTGCTTGGATCTTCTGTGAATTATGCCAAAATAAATCAGTTTGGCTTGGAGTTGGTTTATTTGATCTACTACTTTGATAACTTACTTAATTACCATCATTAGCAAAAGTTTAAGACCACCTGGGAATTTGTGGGTATTACAATAATTTGGACTGCATTCTTTTGTCTTTACATAACATGTTTACTACAGTGGTCAGTAGCAAAAGAGTAATAGTCAGCGATAAAATTAATATTTTTATTTCAGGGGCTCCATTTTCGGGGGCTCCATTTTCAGGGGCTACTTTTCCGATTTTCGGGGGCTACAAATTTCCAGGCTCTTTTTCGAATTTCTGGGGCTAATAATAAGCTATAATGCTGTAAGTGATCATTTATAAACATTTGATAACAATCCAAACAGAAAAATCTCGAAAATCCAAAAAAATAAAAAATAAAATTCGGGGGCAAATTTGGGAATTTTGGGGGCGAATTCGACCCACCGCCCCCCATGTATTTTTTTGCTGGTAATGGTATTAGCCCAGCAGTTCAAGTGTGATACAAGATATATGCGTTAAAAATAAAAGTATGTCTGAAAAATAAATATGTTTCATTTTTTTGTGTTTTTTATTTATTGCATTTTGTATATGACTTTAATACATTTTTGCTGGCCCGAAGTGCAATTTCACTGGCCCCGAGCCAGGCCAGTGCAAGTGTCGAGCCCTGCCCCCCCCCCCCCCCCCTCCCCCCCTCCCTTACCCTTTATATAGTTACCTGTAGGCTGTACCTGGTCATGTCATTAGTTACATCACCAACACCCAGCATAAACAAATATATTTACAAATCTCATCCCCACAATAATGTTATCAAACAACATTCTTCACACACACCTTCACGGCTTCATCACCAATTCATTTTGTTACAAATTTCTTCCAGATATCAGATTTTAATCATCATATTCATAATGTATCTACATCACGTATTCTAACATTCAAAAGTCAGAAGGCGCCAAGACCCAAGTCTTCCAGGACAAGAGCATGAAGAGGTATGGTGCTAATTAGTGGGAGGGGCACAATGATACCTCTCCTTGACTGTTGAGGCTTGACCTTGATTGGGTTAATTTACTGGCATAGACATAATAACTAGATCGACAAATCTAGAAGAAGGCCGACAGTAAAATATTTAATTTTCAGTAATAATGTCAAAGTCAAAGAGGCCATGAAAGCGCTAGATTTGTCGATCATAGATACAGACATACAGTGGTAGATACTGATGATATTTTGTTTTTTAACATTTATTTACCCATGATGGGAGATCTCTCACTGCGCCGACGATACTCTCTCGTTCGTTCTTCACCGCCGCCCGGGCCATCCGGGTCGACTGAGACCTCATCATTTTGAGACGGTTCGAACCATCTCTGCATACACTGACAATGCCGATGAGTAGCAGCCATACCGCGCTGAATTGGAGGTAGCCAACCAGCCAAACGATCAGCAAAATGAGCAAAATGAAGCCGTGTTTCTTGACAACCGCGAGCAGACTGGGGATCTCCTCGACCCTCACTTCTGGCAGAGGCTCCTCGGCATTCTCCTCTTCGACCACCCCGTCCTTATTTCCAGGCACCATTCTGAAGACGAAATGCTGGAGAGTAGCTACCGCATCTGCAAACAAAACAAGATGCGGAGCGATAATGATGCGATGACACTTACACAATCGATAGTCGAGTTATGCACGCAAGCAAGTGCAAGTGGTTGTGTGCAGGAAGCTGATCGATCAAAATCTAACTGCCAAACCGATAACAATTAAACAATGGGCATTGTAATCGGTAACGCTATTTGAAATAAATTTCATAAAATCATTATTTAAAAAGTATTAATTACCAGTAGTAAATGTAACACTAAGGTATCACAACTTAAATCATTGACTTGAAATATGACAGCACAAACATGGCAAATGCAATAGCGCAATGTATTCGTTTGCAGCTCTTTGTCCAGGGTAGGTGGTTGGTAACCCCTATCCTATACGTACCCGCGCGAAACTCTTTGCTGAAACCCAGCTACCGTTGCATGTACGGTATAGCTTGGCCACACGCGTTTCAATAAACTCGCATCGAACACAAAAGAAACTGTCGATTTTTTTTTGGATGAGCAGCTTGCTCGGTTTTCGCTCCTCCAGAATGCATTGAATCGTTTGGTAGGGATTCGGAAGAGCGGAGATATAAAAACAACAATCGATATGACCATTTTCCTGACCGTCCAAATATCCTTCAGGATAATTATATAGAAAACGGAGGAAAAACACAAATTGACAAAATTGGACCTATTCATAATGTTACCCTAGACTAAGTAGCCCTAGCCGAAATTATCCCGATGCTTGTTATTTTCGTGTGTATCAATGTTATCACAATTGTTTGTTTATTTCACGCTGATGAAATCGCCCTGAAATCGATGCAGAAGGGGATTGTATTATTTTAGAGCTGCATTATGTCGGCTAACGTGATCTGTATCGGCGATTCCGGCGCATGCTACACAATCACAATTAATTTCATGGTAACAATGATTAAACTTGAATTGTCAATTCAATAATGTAAGTTTTACATCTAAATAAACATTATCTTTTCAACGGAGAGGGTTGATTCTTTTTATGATTCGAATGAAAAATTAAATGTCGCTATATAGTGTAATCGATCATGAAGGATGAATGAGTTATAGTAACAATTTTTTGTAAACATCGACAAATATAACATAATCCAAAGTTTAAAAAAATGATCCAATAAACATGATTTTACATCAAATATGCTAATAAGCCTATAAAAGGGGGTATAATTATCTGTAAAACATATTAAATTAATTTCAATTATGAAATCCAGTCTACTCTATTTGAAAGATTATCATGTTCGGCATTAATTGAAAAATAAGTATAACATAAACATATTACCTAATTCGGCTTTCCATACCGTTCACTACGAGATTCAGAAATCCCCATAGACTCTGTACACAACCCACCCGGTCCCCGTAAGCAACGGGTTAATAATTTAGCTAACCCTACATCATACCACCCACATACATTTACTCGTATGAAAAAACGGAAAATACTGTTACGTATATACTATTTTCACAACACACATATTAAACAAAGATGACCGTTAGGTGAAATATTAATATTGATTATTTATTTGTTTTGTCAGGTCCGTCAGGATGCAGTTCCTCCATATCTCCCAACCCCGCCACATTTATCGACTAACAAACAACATAGAGGGAGAAATAATGTTTTGCATATTTATAGGCTCCCTCTGTTCCTTTGCAGCGTTGATATATACGAATCGTATAGATTAATTAATTTGACTGTGTATTTGATTTGGTTAATATATTATGTTAATAATGACTTCTGACTTGATTCGTCCTTAAAACGCATTTGTATTTCTTTACAGAAGAATTATATTAGCTATTATTTCCGAGGGTCTTCATAATGAGTACGGCTATATATCTTTAACATTTTTCCAACGCTCATCAAAACATATACGAATTGATATGAAATTGCATTCTGAATAACGTATTATTACATACTGTGAATAATGATGATTGTGATTAATATTAATCATCATATTTGTGTACCAAGAGAGGTGACATTTTGTGGCGCAGAGGTCGCTGTTGAAGTTTGTGCTGAGCGTGTTGATCAACACATTCTGAGTACAGGCGGAGGCCTTATTCATGGCCAAAGCAATACTGTTTTATCATAATTATGTCACATAAATAAAAAGGTATGCAATACCGAAAATTAAAAATGCAATTAGGGCCTTGTGAAAATGAACATAATATTTATATAATTATACTGTTACTCCAATGAAATATAAGAAATAGCTCAGTTTATATAAGGAAAATAGGGGGGGGGGGGTGCATCCATCAACCCTCCCCAATGCATCGGTGAGAAACGAATAATATTGGGGTAACACCCTCACTATTTGGACAAAATCAGCTAATTTTCGTTGACTACAGGAATTATGCTAATTGGGCAAAAGTCTTAGGAGAAAAACGGGGGCAATATATTATAGGGGACAGCATGAACATATTTTAAAATAAATATAGCTTAAATTTGACCGCCCCCTATAATACATCTACGCCACTGCATAAAACACGAGGACATTATACAGGAAATACAAATCAAATCTGCAAAATACTAATTCCATAATGACGAAGGTTAGTTTATGAGTTGCATTTCAAGAGGCAATAGAATTATTGTGATATAAACAAAATACATAATTGTCGGCCAGACCAATATTGGGTTCGTTTGCAAAAAATAGAATATAATTATCATTTAATTTGAATTGTCTTTATTACAAATTTTGCGGCAAAGTTCGATAGTTGAGTATGGTCAAGAAACTAAACAAAAATGTATGTAAATACTAAGTGGCATAAATACGCATTCCTAAAAGCGATGCAAACACCTTATATACGGTGTAACGATTAAACGTGCAAACATGATAACGAGTGTGTAAATTTACTTTATGAACTAAGCAGTATACATTGGTATAGTATACAGTATACTGGTCAAAGTCATTATCCACTGTATATAGGGGCGTCATAACGATTTGACCTGGGAGTGTTTCCTCCGGTCAATCGAAAATAAATCAATATTTTCATAGCGTATTTGAATCAAACTAAAGCAAGTTACAATAATAACAAAATGTTTCAATGCAGTTTACCTTTAATTAAAAGTAATATTATAGTTCTTTTCATTATGAAATTGCGAAAACTTTGTCTGAAATAGAACGCAGTAATGGAGTCTACCCTGCTTAGGCATACTTCAAAAATTACATCTTATAACTCCAATACCGTAAGTAAGTTTATAGAGAATACTCGAATTTCTAAACCGGGGAATATTACAATCCGTCATTTTCCATTTTTGAAAATAAAACTTATCTTTCATGAGGTATATACTGACTCAAGAACATTTCCATACCTTCAGGGATTCGTTTCCAATCGCGTTGGCTGCTACGCACGTTATTGTATCCACTCTTTCCCGAATGCTTTCAACTAGCAATGATTCTTCCAAATCGATTTCATTTTAATTTTTGTTTTAATGATTAAATCCCTGTCCACTGACGTTTTTACAAGTCGAGAGGGTGTGGAGCGGCCAACAACAAATACAATATTTAGAACGATATTAGATGAAGTATATTTTCTCTCCGTTCAAAAATTCATACAATATTGATCATTAGCATATTAGTCATGTGATAAACTCCAATATCCTTTTGGCTCAAAATATTATTATAACATCGCAACATGACATCCGATACTTGACACCACTTTCGGTACGTATAAGTTGCTTTTGTTTCTAGATCTAAATGTCTAGAATACTCTAAAATATAGTTCCCTTTTATACAATCCCGTGCAGGTTACATGGTGTGAATCAATATAAAGGGAAATTTGGCATAAAACAAAGAGCGGTTGTCGAATGTCTTTCATCAGTACCCATTGATCAATGTCAAGTGCCCTTCTCCTACGGAAACAAACAACCACACGTTGTCATTGTCATTGGCATAAGGACAAACATCGAGCAAGAATACCGTGATAAACATACAGCCAAACTCTGTCTACAGTGACCATCCAAGGGAGATGGAAATGTGACCACTTCAAAGAGGTGGTCTCTAAATCAGGGTGATGCTTATATGCATGGGGGCGTATATATATAGGAGCATATCTTTCACAGGGGGGGGGGGGGGCTGAGGTCTTTGGCCCGAATAATTATCCTTCCCATATTTTACCTGACAAGCAAAAAAGAAGAAAGAAAAAAAAAAGTCATCGCCTCTTTGAGACCCGAACAAAACATTCCCGAATATGGGACGTGTTTTCTCGAAAAAAGTCGTTGTTTTGCTCTAAAATGCATGCATTGCCTGAATGTTACATCATGAGTTTGCCCACATATGACACCGATTTGCCCGAATGTGACATGGTTTTGCCCAAATATGGCCGTTTCCCTCCAGGAGAGGGAGGGGAGAGGGAGGGGGGGGGGGGGGGGGGAGGCTGCAGCACCCCCCCCCCCCTAATACACATATGCGTGTTATTATTATGGTAAGTAATTAACACACTTTGACATAAGGACATTGTACTCAGAAAAACATCGACCAGGAAGAACGTGATGAAAATACTTAATGATTGAGTTTCGAGTCATTTGCTCCTGTGACAATTGCTCCGGTATTAGTTTGTCACAAGCCTATAAAGATGGCTTATCCTCACTAAAAAGCTAATAGTTACACACTGTAAAAATATTCTTTCAGTTTGTGATTATTACTTACTTTTTCCAATTAGAATTTAAGCAAAATCACATTTTTGTCCTGCGTACTCGCTAAATTTAAGTTCTACAACTCAATAAATGTAAAAATGACATTACAAAAATAAGTAGAAAATAAACTAGATACATTTAAGTAATTTGAACAAAAGCAAATACAAATAATTAAGTAATTTCTACTTTTTACTATTTTGAGTAACAATAATATAAGAATAGTGTAGATTTAAGTTAACTTTACTTCGTGAATATTCATGAATCAGATTTGAAACATATCGAAGATTTACAATTTTTAACTAATAATCTAATATGTACATTAAAACGCCTTTATGATTATAAGTGAAATTAAAACGTACGATGAATAATCAGTGGAACGTTCATTTTCTGGAAATAAAATCTTTTCAAAGTTATTTGTCGGTTCTCTTTGGGTCTTTTTACGAATATTACTGTTAAAAATGTTAATTTAAAGACGCACAATTATATAAGTTAATCATGCATGCCTACGGTATATAGGAAGAGCGAATGATAAAGCGAATGCTAGCC